>JAVXUL010042759.1:0-10932 GCA_035590515.1 Trichilia minutiflora
TAAATTAATAATTGATTGTCGAGTGAATATATATATATATATATATATATATATATATATATATTGGTATTGTAATGTTTCTATTGCATTTTTAAAATAAACTAAAAAAATATGAAAATACTAATTTTTAATAAAATTTACATATTTTTATAATAATATTTTATATTTAAAACTCGTATTTATCGTAATTATTATAATTTAAAAATCATTATAATATATTATCAAATAAACATTACGATTATATATGGTTTTAGTTTGGTAATGATAGATTAAGTTTAAAATATGTAATTTATATCAATATTTTTAATTTAATTTTAATTAATTATTCATAATTTAAATAAAATATAAAGAGTATTTATTCAGAGATTAGCGGATGAGATCCGTCTGGATACTCCAAATTATTCAAAAAAAAGAAAAAAAAGAAAGACAACATGGCAAAAAGTTTGCTACTTGCTAAGAACAAATAGAAGCTAGGAGGAGAAAACGAAAACAATTAAAGCCAAATAGTTGTGTAAAAGTTAAGTGAATTAACGGACTACACGGATAATTATATATAATTACATGGGTTGTAAAATAATTATCAAAAATACGGGAAAAAGCATAACTTTCTTCATTAAAGGGTCAAAAACAAGTTTAGAGATAATTATTGAATGCTTGCGTGGTTGTAGGACCAAAATCTAATGTCATGGTCCCGTTATTTTTTTAATTTATTTTTAATTATTATTATTATGGAACAAAGTGAAATTGCACATTAAAAAGAAAATGTATGAAGTAAAGAAAAATCCATGAGATTGGATAAAGCTTCATTTGTTGAATACGATGGTAACCATAGACATTGCACCATAGGATGAAAAGCATTCCTATCATGTTCTTCACCATAACATCAAATGTCACTTAAAGAGAATCATAATGGAGACAATGCAAAGCATCTTTTTATATATAAATGAAATCGAATACAATACAACATCATGATAGATAAATACAATAAAACAACTAAGAATATTCCATACCAATCAAGTGACAATGACCAATCTAAAATTAGGATATTGAAAATTGCATAAATTCAATCACAAAACCACAAATTCTCATGTATTTTATATCTCTTTCAAAGGCAAATTGGTATGTTATGGTATCTTTCCATCTTCCATTTTCAGCTGAAACTTTATCTTCTGAAGTTGTTTCCAAGAAGGATTGCAATTCCGCTTGTGCATTCTCAACCTTCTACTTTGCGATTTCTGATTTCAGCTCCTCAAATTTGCTTTTGAGACCTGTTGCATTTATCACTCTTTCAATTTCTTTGTAAATCTCTTTGTTCACATTTACTATCTTCTCTTGCAATTCAGGAGGTGGAGTTGCCAACTTTCTCTTAGTCACCGCAACAATCTCCAAGTTAGCATATTTTAAAGCCTCCATCGGCTCCTCCTTATCTCTGGCTATTTTCTGCAGTAAATCTTTATCTAGTGGATCTCCTTTAGACAATTTTTCCTGAGCAGTGTTCACAATTTTCATCTTTCCCTTAACCTCTAGAGGAACTTTTCGGTTAATTTCTTCTTTCAGCTCAATGACTTGTTCACCTCATTTAGCTTTTCAAGCTTCTGCTTTAAACCTAGATAAGCCTCTGGCTTTGACAAATTCTGCTTGAATTCTTGCATAATTTTATCCACCTTTTGCCTCAAACTGTGATTAAGGGGATGACTACTGGGGGCTTTAGAGTTTAGATATGGCCAAATTAATTGATTTAACCTTCTCTTGCAAGCCAATAGAAATGAATGCATTGGTAATCTCCTTGAATACATCTTTCAATTGCTTTGCTAGTAATAGGATCAGATGGTCTCTTGCCTTTGAGAATCTTTTTCTCTAAGTTCTTCACGTCCGACTCTATATCGGGAGCCTTAAACATGTTGACTTCAGAAGGCTTCACGTTGCATTTTCTCTCTGGATCCACTGAAATGCCTTCCTGGAACCCCCCAATTGACAATTGACCGGAACTCCTGCAGTCAGTGGTGGAGCAAGTCTTTTTTATCCAATTTTGTCAATTCCTAGATACATTTTAGTATTATTGTTAAGTGGTAGATGACTAGGACATAAACCAATGGAAAAGAAAAACATTTTAAGGTTGCCAAACTCAAGATGCACCCACTAAACGCAAGCATTGTTCTATGGACCTTGTCACACAAGCAACAATTTAATAGCAGAAAAGCATAATCCTATACAAGGATAGAGGCAACCAGTTTTTGTTCACACTTAAAAGTTCCAGCTAAATATCAAAAAGGAAAAATCTTACACGGATTAAAGAAGATTTGGTTTTAAGTAGGGAAAAATATACGTAGTCAGGACAGTGAATAAATAGAACAAAAGCTATCACCAGGTTGATTTACATAAACAAATATAAAAAGTTTAACAACCAGGATATAACTCAGTACTCAAAATAATTTTGCTTTGTTCATTTAAATATAAGTATTTCTTACTTCCATTGCCTCAGTTATTGCAAGTTTAATTTGTTGGGAAGTCCACATTGGATCTGAATTCGCACCACCAAGAGGCTCCTGAAGATATGAGCCGCGTCAATCAATCATCATAAGAAACAAGAAAGATCTCCCAAATAACATATTAGAATAGAGAAAAATCAACTATAAGAATAACAAATGACAACAACATCTAGATCTGAGTGCTTACAGAAATAATAGCATCAGCAATTTTTTGAGCCTGTAATTTTCCTGGGCTGTTAATCTCAGCTTTTCAGCTGCCCATACAAAAATGACATTCAGATTAAAAACGTTGATACTCCCAACTATTACTTTATGCTCTTTTGTTTTAAACCAAATTATACCTTAGAAGCTGCTTTGGTTGATTTCCACAATATTGCAGCACATGCTTCACTGATCAAAGAAGTGTCACAGGAAGCAAATACTAAAAAAATTTGCCATTAAGAATAGATAACAGCGAAAGGTTTGTTCTATGATTGGGGACTGGCACTAAGGACATGAGAAATCTTGCTTTCGAATATGTTTTTAATAAATAGGAGAAACAATTTTGTAAACATAAATATCCAACCATTTGATATGAAAAGCTTTAACTTTTCATAAAAAATTTCTGGCTTATAAGTACTGTTTGTAAGAAAGGGAGTTGAAAATGAAATGTTCTACTTTCACCTTGCAACATAGAAAGCTGAACTCTCCAACATAAACAATTTATTGGCACAAGCAATGGCAAGAGGTCCACCTGAACCACCTTGCCCAGTAGCCACTGTGACAACGGGCACTTTGAGGCAAAACATGGTCCTCAGATTATGGGCTATTGCTTCACCCTGCATAACTAAAAACAGGCCAAACCATGTATAATAAATCATGAATGATGTGCATTGCAGATGATACAAGACGGAATCATGAAGAATTATCATATGTGCACTTGACCAAGTTCCTCAGATTTGAGATCAATGAAGGCTCCAAGGGTGTCAACAAAAGTAATGATAGGAAGCCCATGATGATCTGCATATATCATCATGTGCAGGGCCTTCCAGTAGCTGTTAACAGACACAGCAAAGATTGCTAGAGCTAGGAAAGAATTTTGACAGGATTTTGAAATAATAAACATCAGGGTCACATCGATATTAGTATTTTCAACCTCTATTCAGCAAAACAAAAATAAAGAAAACACCAATGCACGCAGAATGCTCAATCATCGCATTAATTACTTAAATCAAAATTTGAAAGACTACAACACAGATATTGAAGTCTTATGCATTTTGAATGCTCTTCTATTTCAGTGAAAGATCCTTGGAACATACCTGTGAGGAGTTGGCATCACAAAGTTGCGAAAAATGTTTTACTTCTGATGGCCTATAAACATGTAGCTCTTGCCATCCATGCTTCCAACGCCAGTTATAATAGCAGGATCATCGTAGCCTGCACGATCCTCGAGGAGTTCCACCCACTATAAGGTAAGGAAAACTGAGCAAGAAATAATAGTTTCCACTGTGCTAGAACACAATGGTTATAGAAGTAAGAGTAATTAACTAGCTTCTCTGTGATATTAAATATGTGTTAATTAAATATGTGTTAGAGGCTAAAAGAAAAAGTGGAGTTAAGTAACGAATAAAGAAAAGAGTTGGATAATTGTATGGGAAAAATCACTGAGCAAGCATTTTACACATTAATTTCCAAATAGATATGTCCATATAGACTGGACAAAACTCCCAATTTAAATAACAACTTCAAAAGAAAATCCCTATCCACAAAGCTAATCTTCTAAAGATATTTATAATACCCTTCAGGTTATTTGCAACACATATTGGCCTAAGAAATAGGAAAGCATAACAGAAGTAACTAAGTGGCAGTAACTGATAGAGCCACATTAAGCACTTTCATCCCCAAATGATTCACACGGTGGAATTTCCAATAAATAATCAAGTTGGACCTGGTCAAAAAGGCTATTAGTATCAACTGCACTCGATTTCTTCTTCCTTCGAGAATAAGTTTGTAGAGGAGGGGTCTTATCAATACTCTCCTCCTGAAAACATGACTTGTCCTCAAGTCGAAATGAAGGAAATTGTCTTGCAATCAGATCATACTCTTCCCAGCTTGCCTCTTCATCAAGTCGAGCTTACCATTGTGTTAGGAGTTCAAGATTGGTCTGACCGGCATTTACAATCCAATGATGAGCCAATACTGCTTGAGGAGATAATCCAAGTTCCCAATTAGCTAAAATAGGAAGAGGTGCAGCGGAAGCATGGTAGGCCTATAACCCACAGGTCCCACGATCGTAATCTGGTTTTGATACCAAAAAGTGTTAGTGGCTAAAAGAAAAAGTGGAGTTAAGCAGCGAATAAAGAAAAGAGTTGGATAATTGTAAGGGCAAAATCATTGAGCAGGCATTTTACACATTAATTTCTAAATAGATATGTCCGTATGGACTGGACAAAACTCCAAATTTAATTAACAACTTCAAAAGAAAATCCCTATCCACGAAGCTAATCTTCTAAGGATATTTATAATACCCTTCAGGTTATTTGCAACACATATTGGCCTAAGAAATAAGAAAGTATAACAGTAGTAACTAATAGAGCCACGTTAAGCACTTTCATCCCCAAATGATTCACACGGTGGAATTCCAATAAATAATCAAGTTGGATCTGGTCAAAAGGGTTATTGGTATCAGTTGCACTTGATTTCTTCTTCCTTCGAGAATAGTTTGTAGAGGAGGGGTCTTATCAATAAGTGATCAAGAACAGTTGGTCTGTTGGAATGCTGAGCAATACTTAGGTGCTTAATGGGTATCAAATGTGTATACAAATCTTTCAATGCCTAAACAGAATGTTTTAAAATCATAAGTACATGCAAGTCAAGAAAAAGAGCCAATTATATTGATGCACAAAGAAAACCCATGTATGACTAGTTAGCAGAGGCTTCCGTCATTGTTATCTGCTGATAAACTAGGTCAAATAAGGATCTATGCTAAATTTTGGGAAAGGAGATTTACTAGTCTACTCCGGTTTCTGGTGCCCGTGGCCTAAAACTTTACAAGCTCAATGGACAACTGATGATCCTTCACATGATATCATGGCCCATGCAGAAACTTTCATAACATTTTGTTGAGTGCTTAAGGCAATTAAGATAAATTTTATCGGATAATTTACCTATCCAATGAATGATGAAAACAGCTGCAGCAGTAACAGGTATAGACGCAAAAGTCTGCAATAATATCATTCAAATTCATGTAAAATTATCTGCAGATATTTGTATTCCAGAGATCCAATTTGGTCACTAAAATCAAGATCTGTATCATTAGCCATTTGACGTATCTGCACAAGAGAGATTGAATACAAGGAGGGGTCTGGAACTGAGTTTAGGACCATTCAGAATGCCTCTCATGTCAAGGACGAGCAGTAAGTAATAATTGCTTTTTAATGGATCCTGAGGCAGTCAATGAGTTTCTTAGAAGAAAATCATTTGGTATGGCTTTTCTTGAATGCTTAAAAAACACAATTCTAGAAAGCCAACTTAAAGATTTTATTGTGTAGTTACTCTAATAGCAGAATATGTAACTCAAAATTGCAACACAACAAGAGAAACTCACCTCAATTATCTTCTCCAGATCAAACAGTGACTTTTCAAATGGAAGAGTCACAGGTTTTGGTTTCTCGTGTAGAGTCTTGACGTGAGACAGGAAAGTCAAGAATCCACTGCTGATATTTGGATCAATATCATCCCGCTAAGGGTAATCATGCTTTTTCCGCTGCTTAATTTTTGCAGCAATATGAAACCTGTTCCCTTTTCGAATTCTGGAACCTTCCAAACTTTTTGGCCAATGCCCACTAAGCCATCTACATGAGTTTTTACGAAAACTGCTAGCAAATAAATGCTTGACAAAATAAGAGATCGACACGAATTAGGAACCCCAATCACCCCCTCCACTTCCTCTTCCACAATTTCCAGCTACAAATGATAGGCTACTCATCTCACCAATCAACTCAATATGTAGAAATCCAAAATTATGTACAAGGATGCTTCATGTACTGGATTCCTTCATATAAAAACGTGTTGTAGAAAATATTCAGCTTCCTTCAAATTGCATGCTTCACTCTTTTCTCGACTAGAATTACGATGACAAGAACATCAAAAACTAACATAGAAACGAAAAGAGAAAAAAAAAAATCTTCTCTTTTTAATTATTTATACTGCTGTTATTATAAATATCGACTCTATTCTCCGTAGCTTTCCAGATTATTCTCCACTCCTGGAAGGAGACTATCACACGCAACAACATATCACAAATGAGATAATTACATAGTTTTGCGGTCATAAAGTACAATTTTAAGTTGTAAAACCTAACAGCAATAAGTTTCCAAAGTGGCACAGAACAAAAGCTACAAACGACCAATTCGATCGTTAAAACAGCATCAGAATTTCAGAACTAAAAGCAATGACTTTCCTGTTCATAATCTGTCTAAAAAGTTTAAAACATGTTAATTCATTTCTCTTTCTCGACAGTTTCTCAGCAGTCAAACAGAGCATTAACTATAATATCAAACTGAACAATGAACAAAGAGAAAATTTAAGTTACCAGGTGCTTTGATACGATATTTTTTCCTCTTTAGAGCTAAAGTGAAACTCATTGGCTCAGAACTAGCCAACTATTCGAATGAAGAAGGAGATTAGCAGACAAATGTATTAAGAAGCTTGGGGATCAACGGTCCAGATACTTTTGCTGTACAAAAACGTTTTCAGGAATCAGGAAACAGGTCCAGAGTGGATTGGTTTCTGTTTCAGTAATTCGTAAGTCCATTACATATCGCTGTGCGTGTTCAACGCAGAGTCGCAGGAAAGAGAATTAGAGTTTTTGTTGGGCCGTGTCCAGTGTCCACCACGCGCTAACAATGTAGAAAGGATGACAGTTGATCAATCTAGAAGATGGACAAGTCATCTAACCATGAAGATAACGACCACCTAATGAGCCATCCTATATGCACGTGCCGATTCAGCTGAGGCTTTTCAATTGGTTCCGCACTGGTCTGGCCCAAATGAAATGTACAATTATAAAAGGGCATTAGCCAGAAAGAAGGCTTTGTATGTTAATTGAGTAATTAATGAACAAATAATACGTAATTAAGGTTATTAATAATTTAATTATGCCTCCGAGTTGTAGAATGTTCTCGTCCAAGTCGACTCTCAGCTGAGAGCTCCATTACTCAAAAATCCTTTGGAGTTCGATAAATTGAATCCTTTGAATTTAGAAACCCAATAAAACCTAAACGTTTGAATTAAAAAACCTTAAATTGACCTCGTTGTCATAGCTTTTGAATATGGCTGAGACAATCCTTACCGCCGAAAAAGCTTCCAGTTCGTCACCATTGGATCCTCCTTCTCGGACAATTTGCCACGTGTACATTTTCTCTGAACCTTCAACTTCTGCATCTTCTTCTTTTTTCTTCTGATGATTTTATCTTTCAGGGGACCCTTTTATTATTATATTTGATGTTTAGTTTGGTTGCCGTTATACTTTGTATATTTTAACTTCGAATTTAACATTGTTAAGATAGTTGGTGCCAATGTGTTGTTTGATGGAATTTGAAATTATTGCAGTGTCTTTGTGGTTGTTTTTCTTGTTAAATTGACTTTAATTGATGAATTTTCTTCTCTCTGTATTTAATTTGATATTTTACCTTATCTTTTGCAGTTGTCAGAAGCAATTTTCACAGTACACTTGCCCGAGATGTAACTCGCGGTATTGTTCCCTTCGGTGCTATCAGGTGAGAAGAAACTTATTCTTGTATTACTGGATTTAATGAATGCTATTTTGTTTATAATAGGCAAACTTTCAGATGAAAATTTTGAAAGTTGGAGGCTTGCCGAATCTATTCTTTTGGATGGACTAATTTCTTATTACTTCTGTTGGTAATTATCTGGGATATAGCTATGGATTACTACATGTTTTTCATAATTATATGCATGTAGCATCTTGAATAAGCCTTGTACATGGTTTCACTAGTTTTCAACATCTTTATCTGGGAATTCCCCATGTATTGCTGTTTATATATATATTTGGATAGCCTTTCTTCCTTTTGGAGTCATCAACCGCATTTATTTCAGTTCTTTTTAAAACAATATAGTACCTGACCTGCTTCATGGGTGAGAAATTGTAATAATCTGTAGTACCTTGGTGCTTTTGTGTTAAAATTTTACTGTATATTTGGCAGAGAAAATTGAGGCATAAAAGATCAATAATAATCCCCTGCTGATGTTCTATTAAATAACTTGTGAATTTTGTGGGTGTATTTATTTGTTTTCTTGGTTGTCTTTAACTTTACTATGAGAATACCAATGGTACTTTATGTTTACATTCGTAATTGATTTGCCTTATGTGGTTTGCTTACTAGTCTCATAGTCATCGCTGTACTGAATCCTTCATGCAAGAAAATGTGGTTGAAGAGATGAGACAGATGCAACCTGATGATGAAACAAAACAGAAAATGCTAGACATACTGAAACGTTTCCATTCAGAAGAGGAAATGGATGGCATGGATGATGATGGTATGTTATTATCTAGCTCCATGTATATCATTTTTTATTAATACTCATATCAATCTCATTGGTTTTGTTCCTTACGAATCATTGGTTGGTAGTGGAGTCTTTGCAGATAAAAATTTTTGTACTTGAATCCTGTATTAGATGAATCTTTTTGTTAAATAGTAAAATGAAATCAAGAATGTTGATCTATTTTCAGCTCTTTTGTACTTATGTGGAGCATTCTGTAATTCATAAGGATCTGTTTGTACTTGGTGTCGAAATATATGAAATGCTATGATCAGCTCACTGACCGATTACATTGCAGCAGATTCAACTCTATCTGAGGAGACAATTCAAAAGATTTTGTCTGGTATGCCCCATGATACTTTTCTTTCGCTAGATTTTGCAAATGTTTTCTTTCATTTTGTTTTCCTATCAGTCAGTTGTAATAGCATGTTTCCTCATAATCAGAGGATTGCACTCCTCACGTTGTAGTGGGAGTGTGAAGATTGAATGATCTGTCTCCTGGAGTATGTATTACAGCGACTCCATGCTATATGCTGAAGCTGATATTAGTTGTTCCTTTTTACTCTATGCAGGTAGTCAAGTAAAATTTGATGATTTGCCTGCAGATGTGAAGAAACAGTTTCTAAGAGCTGTTGCATCTGGAGAACTGAGTAAAATGATTAAGCCGTGGGATCCTTGGTGGTTGAAGCCTTCTGCTAGAACATTCTCTCTTAGTGGGCAAGGAACTCAACTTGTCCAACCTCTTTCCAGGCATGATACATCTGTGCCACTGGGTGATGATGTAGAAAGTGACCAAACGACTGAGATTCCACCTGGCCCTGAAACCCCACTAACCCCAGTTAGCAAGCTAATTTCAACAGAGCCATCTCCACTTTTAGTTGTTCACCTGGTCGACATTATATATAGCTACTGTTTCACACTACGCTTGTACAATGGAGACTGGCAATCAGATGCCCTAGGATCAGCAATGATGATTTTTAGTGTGTCATCTGTCTTTGGCCTAGGTGGACAGCCGGAAAGTGTGCAGGAAGTGTTGTCTTACTGCTTGGAGCGAACTTGTACTTCTTACAAAGACATGGGCGGACTAAAATTTGGATTGATTATTATTGATGATGTAGTAAGCCTACTTTCTCTGGGTGGTTCTGCTTTAGTCTGTGCACTTTGTGATCTCCAGAGGCTAATTCAGGCAGGGGAGAAGGAACTAAAGATGGAAAAGACAAGAAAGTTGAGCAAGGTAGAAACCAGGAGCAAGCTCAAGCTTGCTGAGAGGAAAATTTATTTCATGATGTGTTGGGTGCACGAACAGCCTGGAGAAGTTTGGTCTTCCACAGCCGGCATCCTAAAGGCAGAAAAAATTTCATACACGGATTATGGGGATGGTAAAAGCTCAGTAAAAGTGGAGAATAAAACAGCATCCCGGGCCAAGGTTTTAATTGAGGAGATGAAATAAACTGTTGGTTGTTCTTACTGGGATTTGTCCGTTATCTATATTCCTTTTGTCGTGAAACAATGGGATCAAAATACATATCGCGATAAATCAGATTTTACGGTTAGCTAATATTAGTTTAATTTTGGTTTGTCTTCCTTTGGCTATCTTTTGTGTTTTGTGGTCTGAAAGAATCTGCAGGATCTTTCAGAACAAAAAAAGGCCGAGGAACAAGCATTTGCATCCTCTGAAGAGAGTGAAGTCTTGGCCTTTTATCACTGATTATCTCTTTCTTCTTCTGTATTATAACGGGAAATAATCGGAAATAGCCACTATTTATAGTTGGTATTAAAAAAAAAAATACTATTCAAACTTTCAATCAAAATTAATCCAAATAAGATTTTTGTGACCCAAATACCCTTAATCAAAATTGAATTTAAACCGTGTCTAACTTTACCAAATATTACCCTAATT
>JAVXUL010042770.1:0-10932 GCA_035590515.1 Trichilia minutiflora
GAAAATCAAGAACGATTTCAGAACAAATCTTTGAATATTTCTTGAATGATTAATCAGCAAAGCTTCTCCAAGAAAAGCTGCTCTACAAACTGAAAGAAATATTCTGCGTGTATCCCACATCATTAGTTTCTGCCTTTATAACCTAAAAAACAAACTAACTAACTATTCACGTGTAAAGATCATTTTGCCCTCTCTCAGTTTTACAAACCTAGCAAATTGATCCACTATTTCTTGCAAACTAGTCCACTAACAAAAACAACATTAACGAAACACTAATTACAACATAAACAATTATGTTATTTATCTAAAAATGAAACCTAAATTATGTGATAGGACAGTGGGTATGTAATTTTAGACATTAAATTTTTATAATTTTGAAGTTAGTTATTATATCATTTTCGTTGTCTAATGAATACGAATTATTTTATTTGAGAAAAATTGGGATGAGTTACTTTGAGAAATATAATTAAAGAATTATAAAATACAATGAAAAAGTTAGAAAGACGCTGCTAGCATGACCTTGGTTTTATTTTATATTCATATGTTCTCATTTCATAAGCATCAAATGCATCAAAGCTTGGAATATTATCCAATTTCCTATCTGCTTTCCCAATCCTCGACCAGATTACCAATGTCCTAGGGTTAAAAAACAAAATCTGGGATTAAAAGTTAAATAAATCAGAACGTTCACGAAACCATTATAAAATTAATTATTGCCAATCGACTAACAGATTCCTTATTTTGCTATCAATCAACATCAACCAAATCACTTTCCCAACACACTTGTAACTCTTTGAGTGAAAGTTTGCACATTCCACCTCCCGGAAAACGTGAAAAGCCACATCCATAGCGACAGGATATTCAAAAGAAATCTTACTTCCTGTGAGAGTTTTCGTGCAAAATTACAGTGATAATTGAGTAATTCAATGGACAATTTTCTGTAGCCATATTGTTTCTAAAAAGTTGGTAAGACGTCCTTGTCAGCTTCAGGAAGCGATCTGAAATCTGATGTTTTCGCCCAATACGTGGCAATATATCTGTGAGGATGGAATGGATAAAAGACTGACCGTCATTCAAATTTTTGCTGGGGAATGACAGGCTTTCGCTCCGCTTTTGCCCCGACGCTATGGCTACTCAATAATGGTTTCTATCGGGTTCAATCCGGGGATTTCAGGCCGAGCTAGACCGGATTAAAAAATTAAAAAAAGACAAAATCGATATGAATTAATAACTATAATAGATGGGTTTGGATTAATTTAAGTGTTTATATTTATTAGAATCAGTTAAAAATTAAAAAATAAATAATAACAAATAAATCTAAATTGATTTTAATTTAAAATCAGTTTTGACTCCGATTCAATCCATCAATTCACACAATGAATCGATAAATTATTATTTATTTATTTATTTTTATTTTATTCAGTAGATTGAATTGATCCAAATCATTGATTTAATCCGTTAGATCAGTAGTCACACATATTCAATTGATTCTGAGTCAGATTATCGAGTTTAAATATTTAAAATCAGTACGGCCCGTTTATATAAACTTAAAATCAACCCGATCTGTATAAATAATTCATCAGATTAATTTAGATCTAATTTTTAATGAATCAATTCACGAATCGATCCGATCAGCTAGACACCTTTACTACTCAAGTTCACACCAACAACATTAATGACAATATTTATTATTGACTTACTTTTAAAAAAAAAAAGTTATTATTTATAAATTTTATATAAAATATAAAGTAGTTGTATGATCTATCTTATTTATTAGTAGTAGTTATGTATATACTTTCATTCAATTAATATTATGTTATCTTATAAACTTTTATTTATAATTTGTATTAAAAAATTGTTTTCGTAACTCTATTCACTACCTGAAATATCTGTAAATGCATGTGTTTGATACACAAAAATTTTTCTTTGAATTTTGAGTACCCGAATTTTCTTTCTCTTTATTAGATTTATAATGATGTGAAATTACAAAGACTAATAAAAGATTAAACTAGTAATCCATCAAAACTAAATATTTAAATACTTAAAAATAACTAAAAATTTGTTTTTAAATTATGTATATTAAAAGTTAATCATTTAGGGATACTCAGATTTTAATTTTTAATCAGATATGAATGATAAAAAATTTATATTTAATTAGATTTTTATATATAACGAAAATACTATCACTTAGAGGAATTTCAAATATATGATCACAACGGACTATACTATAGAAGTTAAATATATTATGCCGTTTCAAAAATAACAAAAGAGATTAGTTAGATGCAAAAGTTCTTGTTTGATTTAGATGTCATTTTTAACATAAATTATCTAATAACTATATTTTTTAACAATAATAAAGTTATTGTATAGACAAAAGAACTTGGAGCATAACAAAAATTTAAGTACATTCAAAGTATATATTTTCAACAAACAACTTAACTGACCCACTAAATAAAATAATAATATTGAAGTAGCTGAACTATATATTTATAGTTCTTTAAAGTTTCAAAAATTTCTTTATACATATTTTCATATAATTTAATATAATAGGATATATTAATAATAGAAATTATCAAATGATTTTAAAATATAATTTTAAAATAAAAAAATTAAATTTAAATTAAAGAGTTTAATTTAGAATTAATTTTACCATTTTATCATTAATTTTATTTAATAGTTAAGTAATATATATTTTGAATAAATATTGATATTAAATATCAAATATTTGATATTTATTAGATAAATGTCAAATAAATTTAATATAAAATAAAGAAAAGGTATATGTACATAATTTTATTTTTCTATTTGATGGATAAGGAAGAAATAAAAGTAAAAAAATAAAGCTACTCTCCCCAAGGTTTTGCCATACTTCATTTTTGCAAAAGATGGTGTAGATTAAACAGAATTCATGTTTTTGAACTTTATCTTTATCAAATCATCAGTAGATAAATAACTCTTCTTTCTTTTGCTAACTTTCTATTAAAAAAAGACAGAGAAAAAGATAATCAATTCTTACATGTTTAAAATTTAAAAGATTAATAATCACAAGATTTAAAAATCAAATTTACCAATATGAATTTAGGTATATTCTCTAATCTCTTTATTTATGGTCCAACATGAATAATACCAATTTTCACAAAGGTTTTTATCCTTTAAGGAATTTTAATAACAATTACTTCCAATTTTGAGGACAATGGACCGGTTCAACTACCGTAAATAATAAACAAGAGTGCACTTTCAAGGTTCAAATATCAATTGCATTGGCCCACCCTCGACAGGATATTTTTAAGTATTTATTTTTTCTCATAAACAAAGTTTGTCGAGGGTGGAATAGTAATTTTCCTTCGGTCAATTAAGTTGTAACATCCTATGAAAACGAACGTAAATACAACTATTAAAACCTCCCCTTATTTTTACCAAACAAAAAGGGGAGAATTTCCCACATATATATACATTCAACATTTAGATTTTTCTAAAAGAAGGTGAAACAATGGCTTCCAAAAATACAATAACAAGAAGAAGAACATGTTTATGTGCTCCTACCTCACATCCAGGATCTTTCAGGTGCAGCATCCACAGGAACAATCATAGATCATCGTGGAGATCGTTGGTTAGGATTTCATCCAACAAATCATGGGAATTGGCTATGATGGCCAAAGCAGATGCAGTCAAGGCAATTCTCCTACAAATTATCAAACCTTCGAGCCATGACATTCAAAGGAGAAGGAATTTTCATCCTAGACCTACCAGGTTTTCCTTGACCAATGGCAATAAAAATGGAGTTGCGGTTTCTTAAAAACAATAAATGTTTTATTATAGTTTCATATTATATATGATAGTTTTCTTCTATATGTCGTATATATGTAGAATATAATGAGAAAATGGCAGAAATTAGAGGTTTAATTTATGGTGTTTTGTATTATAAATTTGTACACCATCTGCAAAGAAATTCATGATAATTAACAAGTTGGATATGTGTTGTGTGGGAATTAAAATGTCTATATAGAGTTTGATCTTGTATCTAGCTTCTTCCTTCTTCATTTTCATTGGGGGTGGGGGAATATTTATGAATTTAATGCAGCAGTAGAGGAGGATTCTTTTTAAATTTTGTTATCCTTTATAAATTTCCACGTTCTTTTTGAGAATTTTCTTGTCTATAATGATACCCATAAGTACTACTATTATTTAACTGTTCTCTACTTGCTTATTTTCTTTTGGAAAATTAATCTACACTAATCCTGATTTGTAAAATCACAGTGCATTTATAGGATTGTAATATGTATACATTATGATATCTATAATATGTTAACAAATATGGGAAATTGAATTAAGCATGCCCGGTGAGGAAAGGACTTAGTTTTCCTTTTTTGTAGAATATATTTATTATCTAATAGTTAAACCATTGGCACTTAAGTGGTTCAATACATGATTGTTCAGATCAGCTACCCATGCTAACAAATTCCAATAATTTCTCCTACAAAATCCCAATTAAAAAGGAAAATAATTTGAAAATTTTTTTCTATGACCTCATCACTTTACTCTCTGAATGTTTTAAAGTCTAGTATAAAATTTACATGTTTATTTGTAATTGATATTTCATCCTTTCATTTTCTCCCTTAAATATTCAAGATGCCGGTCAACATGGGCTGCTCTTGTATGGTTAATCATTTTATTTATTTGATTTATAAAATCAAAACAATTTTATGTTTTTTTCATTTATTAATTTTATAAACCTCGTTAAGTATTATAAAACTATTTAACTTATTATTAAGTACAAATGCAACTCTTTTAATATACTTATTAGTTACTCTCGAATATTGAAGAAATCATACTTTTATAACGTGATTAGTTTGTATTTAAAAATAAATTACTATTAACTACTGTGATCAACTCTTTACCCTTAAGAAATTAATTAACCACATATTATATGCATATGGCCACTGTTGGTGCTAGTGCAAATCAATGTTGTTTAGAGCAAATCCATAACACTAATACTGCAAGACAACGCTGATTTACAATAACTGTACATTTCGAAAATGCGAACGGTCGTAGAACAACATAACCGCTAATGATCATAATGCATGCAATTTTTCTTTAAGAAAATAAAACTATATCTGCTCAAAAATCAAGAGTAATAAAAAATTCTAAAGAGAAACTTGACCGATTGTGGTAGGGGAGCTGAACTTTTGGACTCGCAATTATTATCGAGCTAGCGGGATGCAAAAGTATTTGGGTTCCCACCACCATGTGGAATAACCTAACGATAGAATAATACGTAATTTTTCGAATCTGCATTATTTTTCAAAAGCTAAGAGTTCATAATTTTCAATCCAAGGACCACACTACAAATACAAGTGGAAGCATCCAACTGACCCAGTTGCATGAATCGACTTTCATTAATGTCTATAGGATATATAGAAACAAATTGCAGAAAAGTTTGAAGTTTCATACATTAGGTGGGGACCTTTAGGAATTCGTCTTGTAGTTCGTGGTAGAAGTTACTACCACGAAATCCCCATCAAAGTTTCATACATAGTGGGGGACCTTTAGGAATTTGTCTTGTAGTTCTAGTAGAATTTACTACCACGAAATCCCCTCATCAATGGTTCCTAGCACCTTAATAGATTACGTTCAAAAACTTCTTAATCTTGGTTAGTATATAGCAAAGCATGATTAAAGAATCTTCTTTGTTTTTTTTAGTTAAGGACATTAATCGATTATTAATATGTAAACACGTTTGCCAGACAATGTTCAACATGTGGCAAATTGATTGAGGGAGAAATGGGAGGAGGATTCAATTCTAAAGCTTGACTCTTTGAACTACTTTCTAACAAGGTTGGATCAAGTCTGGTCTATTTCGCTACATTTAAATGAGCAGATATTATTTGAAACCTTCCCAAGTCTTAAATGGGTAGCTATTAATTGGAGGGGTCCCTCACACAAATTCCAATCAATCTATTTATTTACCTTTAAGAAACTTCCAAGGAACGATTGAAAAATCATTACTTAGTTTATAGGGCTTACTTTTTATCTTAACTTGAAAATAGGAATACAATTTTTTTTTCCAATATATAAATAAGAATAAAGATTTCTATTAAGATTAACCCAATTAAAATGTATTTGGGTTAATGATGGGTCGATTACCATCCATATAACTTCACCAAATAAATAAATAAACAAATAAATATTACTTGATTAATTTTTAGGTGCAATTAGGTGATCGGCAGGCTGCATTTGTTACCAATAATGGTGTTGTAATTAATTTATATAAATTATCAAGTCACAAACTTCTAAAATTTTTAATTAAGCTTATAAAGTAACAACGAATGTACATTCTTTTTTTATTCGAAATAAGGTGACATATGCACATTTCAAAAGATATAAATACATATTATTGCATTCTGCATTTAAAATTTTGTGAGAATATCAATTATATATCAAAGTAATGTTATGGCTTAATTAAGGAGCAAGATTAATAGATAATCACAAATTGTATTGGTAGCAGACCAAACATGCATAGAACGTAATCAACTAAGCTTGTAAGAAAAAGAATAATAATTAGTTGACACATCACTAAAGTTAACGTTATCACACCGTACCATGTCCAATATTTTACATCAATACACATATTTTTTTCAGCATATTTTATCATTTATGCTCAAGTTAGAATACTCTTAAAGATTAATAGGAGGGTCTCTTATGACTTTCCCAAAAATATAAATTGTGGCCAACACGTCACGTTTTGCTAATTAATTCAAAGTTTTTATTGCTTAATTATTAAATAGATTTCATGATTTTATTCCCATAATGTATAGATAGATATTTCATTTCTGATTCCACGTGGCGATACGCGTCTCTTTTGTACTTTAGGAAACAATAAAGTTAGAGATTAGGAAGACATTTAAAAGTCATTTGAATTCGATGAATTGGTGTAAGCATTTTAAAAAAGAAAAGAAATTTGGAACATGGATATGTTTTAAAGTATTTACACAAATTAAGCCACGTGGACTACAAATTTTCATGCAAGGTAAAAGTTGCTATAAGTCTACAATTATCATTTCTTTAGACTAAGGTTGTATTTGCTATTGCCATATATGATGATTTTAAATTATAAATATTATAAAATTAAAATTTTTAGATATTAAATAGTAATATAAAAATATATGGGTCATTAAAATTTATTATTATTAAATATTTTTTAATTTATTTTTAAAATAGAATAATGCACAACAACAAATAAAATTTAACATTTGATATTATAGTGTGGTAAGTTTAAAATTATAACTATTATAAAATAAAATTTTCATTAAAAATATTATATTATAAAAT
The DNA here is from genome assembly GCA_035590515.1 of Trichilia minutiflora. Lineage (NCBI taxonomy): Eukaryota > Viridiplantae > Streptophyta > Magnoliopsida > Sapindales > Meliaceae > Trichilia > Trichilia minutiflora. The sequence continues at coordinate 7,330 of JAVXUL010042770.1, forward strand.
CATTGTTTTAACTTTACATTCAAAATATAATTGAAATAATACAATTCCAAACAATGTTTAAATGTATAAGTTAGATGCTAATCAAGTTTAATTTGTATAGTTCTTGTTAGTAATCATTGAATGTAGCTATAAATTTGATTACCATTAAGGAAAATTACACGTATTTAGCAAATAATTCTAACACAACACTATGATTAGAGAAAACTTATCCTTATTTCAACAAATTACCATATCCTCTACCTAATAAAATGAGAGATGAGCATTATCTCTTTAATATTTATAGTTCAGTTGACTAAAAATTAGAGTGTTTCATATATTCTTCTCCACTCTTATATATATATAACATCCTTCATAGACATATATGTGTGTGTGTGTAGATATATACACATATATGTCTATGAAGGTCAAACATCCATAATTAAACTAGTTTACTTGCTAGTGATCTCTTATGCAATGTACAATAATAATAGGTTTCTATAGTACCTTCAAGTCATTATTTATGGACTATAGCTTACAATATTGGTGCACTATGTCAATAAACTTTGCAAAACCAATTGATGCAATGAAAATGAAGAACCATTAAAATGAAATTGATACTTTTTCCTTCTTAGAAACATCTATAACTAAAATGAATGATATGAATTATCATAAAGTTATATCAGCTTGCAAATTGGAAAGATAAATAATTATTTTTTATTTAATATTCTGATACTCGTTTTTTTTATTATTCAATACCATACTTTAATAGAATAATATCTCTTATTATAGTGAAGCATCAAACATATTTTTTTTAAAATTAGGAGTGATCAAACCTAATCGAATCCAATCCAATCAATTGGCTTGGATTGATTTTAAAAGCTTTTAGATTGATTTTGGTTTTGATATTTTAAAAATTGATAATATCAATTTCATTTTTGAATTAAACTAAATTTAAAATGTTAAAATCAAATCAAACTAATAAATTTAAAAATATTAAATTAATAATAAAATAATTTTTATGAATTAATTGAGACAAATATTTAATTATTTTATTTTTATTTAAATTTAATTAAATTTATTAATTAACTTATTATATTAAATTTTTTTTTGTGCAAAGGTTGAAATATTAACATATATGAACAAGCCACGTATTTAATTGAATATGGATTGGAATTACTTTATTTATTGTTAGTATTTATCATTAAGTTTAGTTGTTTTGTTCTAGTTAGTTATCTTTGTAAGTTTGTATGAATGTGTAGACTAAAAGCTTTTGAGTGATTGAAATTGTGGTTATATTTGAATACCTCTTTAAGTTTATTATTTAAAACTTGGATAATTAGCATTTTAATTTTCAGCTAAAAAATTAATTTAAAATTATATTTTTAGTTTAAATTTATTTAATAATAAAAACATAATATTTAGAGTGTGCCAATAATATTAGGTTTTAATTATAATATATAATTTTTAAATTTAAATTTAAAACATAAATAAAAAATTTAAATAAATCCAATCCATTTGAATTAGATTGATTTATTATATGTTATAGTGGTTATAATTGAAAAAATAAATCTTTTGTAGTAAAAAATTGATCACCGTGAATTCACGGATCTATGTGTCGATTTATATTATTTAAGAAAATTTTGTAATATATATATATATATATATAATGTAACTTAAAATTTAAGATTTAAAAAACAAAATTTGAAATATTAAATTTTATATTTTAACTTTTAACTTTTACATTATACGATACATGATTATTTTTAGTTGGTACAAAATACTGACACGTCCATGTTAGAATGTATGGCAGTCAAATCCTTGTAGAAAAAGTAAAATTGTTTGTTATAAATCAATAAATCAAACCAACGTGGCATACTCATTTTCACGTGGAATGCATAGATAATGTGTCAGCATCTGTGGCTGCTCCTTTTTAGCGTTCCAAAACCTGCTCTGCCTTTTGTCAGCCAGTGAGTCAGGCAGTCAGAGTTTAAGAATACCATCTTTAAGAAACCGTTGGATTGGGATCAAAAACTTTTCGCAGCTGTTGGTTTTGGCTAATAACCCAAGGAATGAAACCAACCTAACCCAACTTGCAATATAATGGAGAAATGGTACAAAGTATAATGTTGAATCGCATTAAAACTATTGAACTTTGTTGATTATTGACTTTCAATATAATGGAGAAATAGTATAAAGTATAGGAAGTAAATTGCAATAACTTATAATTTTGAAAATCTCGTAAAATATCACTTATCACACTCTCAGCCCAAAATCCTATATATACATGCCAGGAGTGAAGCTAGGTTTGCCAAACTGAAAAGGCAAAGCAGCCTTCATTTTAAAAAAAAAAAAAGCCTTTCTGGCTTCTGCAACAAAAATGGCGGCAATCTCTTCTAGAAGATCCTCAAACGGACCAGTCATTCGCTCTCTTTCCCCTTCCCGAAGATTTTACAACTCTCATTACGCATTGTCTTCTTCATACTCTCCTTCTAATTCTTCTTCTTCCTCTCCTTTTGCTTATTCGTCTTCCAGTTTTTCCTCTAGTTTCTCTTGCAGATCCTCCACTTTCCTCCACAGATCCGCTTCTCCGACACGTGTTAACCTCAACGGTAACAACAACTCGATTCAGTCCACGTCAGCTCATCACGTCCACTTCGTTTCACCGAATCGATCCATCACTTCACGTAGTACTAACAATCAGGTTCAGGTTTTGAAAAACCAAACCAAACCGAAGCGGACGTGCATGTGTTCGCCAACGACGCATCCCGGTTCCTTCCGTTGCAGCCTCCACAAGAATTTCAACTCTTCTGAGGCTGTTACCAATTACTCTCCGAATAACAGGCTGCATGCGAGGAGATCGGCGATGACGAACTCGTTGGTGAGGATTGGAGGAGTGGAGGGAGATTTGGTTAAGAGAGCTCTGTCAGCCTTGATTCGGCCGTCTTCTCACCAGCAACGACGGCGAGCAGCTTTCCAGCCTCGGCGGAGCCGATTGTCGATCATGTCAAAAGCAGAGGATGATTTGTCATGAACCAAAAACATGACTATATACTGTTAAGTTGTATATAAAATATATAATAGAAAATTAAGCCAACATTTTTAAGGCTTTTTTTGGAGTAAATTTAAAATTTTGATATGATAAACCAAAAATTAAAATTATAATTGGAGATTAATTCACTGAAACTATGAGGCATCAGCTTCAGTGATCATAGCAATTCATCACACTTATTCTTCCTCCTTTTTCTTCCTTTTGTTGTTTTTGCGTTGTTTGCTCATCATCGTCGTTTGGATTGACGATTGTCGTTTATTGGTCCGTAGGGGCTTTCGAGTTCACCGATTTTCGTTTCATGAACATCACCGTGTCTGTCCGTCGCACCCATATATATGATCTGGTTCGCTTTATATCTTTTGTGAATTTTATTTTTAATTTTCTTTTCTTGCTTTTTTCTTTTTATTTTTTTCAGGTATTATTTGCAGTGGATTTGATACTTAAAAGAAGGTAACTTTGGAGTACACCTCGACCTTAGTGATTTGCCATTCCCTACTATTTTGTATTTCGGACAGGAATTGGAGCAATTTACAACTTAATTAAAAGGAAAGAAACTTATTAATGATTAAAATAAC
>JAVXUL010042780.1:0-10931 GCA_035590515.1 Trichilia minutiflora
ATAAAATGCTCATTTTATTAATCATAAGATTTACAAGAGTTTTTACATAATTTACAATCACATATCACATCGTGATTAGCTTTTAGGGCATATAACTCTTTCACTCCTTATAATCAAAACTTTCAATGATTATGAGTGATCTTTAGTAAGATATCATGACTCCCAGAATATAGAGAATATTATTTCGAATAAACTCACATAGTTGTATTTATATATAGTAAGGTCTCTATGCTCCTGATTTTATAGGTCATAAAAACATCAAACTCCTAACTGATAATAAGAATAAGACCTCAATCATATACAAGATTCGAGTAACCAAAGAATCATTCTTGGAAACCATATACTTTGACAAGAGATTTTGATCCCCGTATGTGTTATTCATATCTAGGATCTCAAACTCAAATATTTGAGCTAGAGTCTTCATCTTGACCATCACCTATCTTCATATAATGAGAATACACTGCTATCAAACTTCTTTCATCAAGCATAGCTAGTCTAATACTATATCCACAAGTGAATGATATGTCTCAGTGTAGAAATAGCTGTGATGTCTTAGATCAAAAGACTAATAATACATTAATCTGACTATACCATAAATCATTAACTACGGATAATCACTCATATGATTTATTGCTTTTAGTCATGTTAAGTGATATCTCCATAACATATCATTCATGTTTATACTCTTCTGAAAATGAAAGGATTTTTTTTTGCCTTGGTATTTTTATTTTAAAATAAACAATTTAAAAAACAAAACAAAAGTGAGTAATTGCCTATTTCGAGGAAGACCAGAACCTCTAACAAAGAATAGAATTCTAAGAAAACTTGTCTCCCTTTATTCATTGTTCTTCTCGCCTTATATACATAAAATTTCAATGGTAGTTAATAAAAAAATGAGCAACAATAATAGACTAAGTTTACAATAACAGAGGTAGTCCACTTCTTCAGTAATAATACTTTGACTGCTAGTAAAATACCTACATCCCTAAAAACTAGAATTAAATAATTATAAATTATTTAAATAAAATAATAACCTTTAGATTAAATTATTTACACGTAACACGTTTCCTCCATGAATTCATCTTGTCTTTAAGGAATGAAATTTAGAAAACGCATCTACAATTCATCAGTAGTTTCTTACGTAGCTTCTGCTGGTAAATTTCCATGCTAGTGAACTAGTACCTCCTCTCTGTTTCTTTTTGTACGTTTTATCAAGGATTGCTTTAAGTGTTGGCGGAATTGAATCTTCATTCTTAGACACAGTAGTCATTGTTGATTAAGCTATTACATTCAAACAAATCCATTTTTTCAGTAAAGGTAATTGAATTATAGGATAGACTTTATAACCATCTGGTAGCTTCAGCTCCTATGCCACAAAAATCTTATTTTTTAAATGATTTCAAATGGCCCGTAACACTGTTGAAGATATGCCTTAGACCCAGTCATGTCACACGGGTCAGGGATATTATCTATAGTAAATATACCTTAATGATTAATTGGAAATTAGTTATGATTATTTATAAATGGCAAAATCCTATCATTGTGCATTTCCTCATTTGCGACTTATTGATTAGTATAATGATGCAAAATGATATCCTGTGATGTATTATGTGTCAAGGCTCTATCTACAATGTGTTGTAGATATGAGGATAGAGTCTATGATTTAAATACATCCAAATATATTCTCGATTGAGGTAATATCATTGGAGACAATGACATTGTATGATCAGTATGTTTTGTTGCTGTCAATGATTAGTATTCAATGCTAATAGTTGATTGACGAGTCTCGTGTCACAAGAATATGAACATGAGTATTACGTTTGAGAACGTATTATTGAATGTGACCAAACATGATGAATCACATGAGCGAGTATCCCCAGTCAATGATTCGTCACACAGTCATACTAGTGTAACACTAATCCTTCGATCTAAGACGTCATGGCTGCTATCCGCAGTGAGGTACTGGGTTAGCCACGTCTGGTGAAAGAAACTTGGTGATAATGTGTTCTTACTATATAAGAATAGGTGATCTCAAGATGGAATCTGCTGGCTCATATATTTGAGCTTGAGATACTAAGCGGGAATCTCATACACAGGGATCAAAATCTCTGGCCAGAGTTTGCAGTTCTGAAAAGGAGTTTTTAGATATGTGGATCTTGTATATGATTGATTTCTGATCTTATGATTGAGTTAGGGGTTTAACGATTTCATGGTCCGTAGTCAATTAAGAGTCAACAGCAGAGAGACTTTACTATATGTAAGTACGACTATATGAGTTTATCCATAATTTTATTCTCTATGTTCTAGAGATCATAATATCTTGTTAAAGGTCACTCATGATCGTTGAGAGTTTCAATTACAAGGAGTTATATCGAGGTCATACGAGTGAGTTCGTTTATGCTCATGTCTAATTCACGGTGAACCTAAGGGATCACACATAATAATCGATAATTTGGCGATGGATAACTTCATATTGATGAAATGAAACTTGTTTTTTAATGTAAAGAATAAATGTTCCCAACAAGGACGCGCTAGCACCCATTAGTTTAGGAACTATTCCGATGATTTTATATAATATACCATAAATATGATTTACGGATAACTGGGAGACTAGATATTATGGAAAATATATATATATTAATAAATAAATTAGTTTATTTATTAATGATCAATTAATTGTTAATTAATTAATCAATATATATATATATATATATATATATATATATTTTATATTATTATTAAATTTAATAATACTATATTATATATAAATCACACATCATCTCTCTCTCTCTCTCTCTTTTATATTTAATTAATATTGATTAATTGAATTGGATGGATTTTTGAAATCCATATAGTTTCTTTGATACTTGTCAAAGAATAATGAAAAGAGAGACAAAGAGATAAGAAGAGAAAGAGAGAGTGACATGCGGAGTGGGTGTGGAGAAATGAGAGTGTAACAGTTTTCTTCTTCCTCTCTCTGGTGGAATATGATTCTAGGGAGAGGTGATTTGGCTTGGTGCAAAATCATGAGAAGAAAAAGAAGAAAAAAAAGAAAAGAAAAGGATGGAAAAGGGATTTTTATACTTTTCTCCACCTCCATATGAGTAAGGAAAAGTTTTCTAAGAGTAAAAACTTCAAAGAAGCTTTTGAAGCTTATTAGTTTGCTTATGTCTCCCAAAAAACATAATCGGAATCATCGTCAATGAACCGTCGTGTGGGTAACGCTTGGAGACGGCTTCACTTTCTGGATAACAAATAAAGAGATATTTAGATACCCCTTTGTTTGGATACATATATGTTTTATGATTTAAAATGGTTTTAACTTATGAAAAATTTTAAGTTTCCATATAACTAACTGACGGTCCTTCGGGGATTTTTCCCACGTCCATATGATGGTCATAACCTCAGATTTAAAGCAAAAATTGGTTTCACCTCTATTAGAGTTGGCAGTAATGGTGTTTGTATTGAAGATATAGAGATATTATATCTATGGGGAAACCTTCGAGATATATACAGATCGTAAAAGTCTTAAATATATTTTTGATCAGAGACACCTGAACTTGAGACAAAGACAGTAGTTGGAGTTATTCAAGGATTATGACTACACGATTTATTACCATCCAGAAAAAGCTAATATGGTAGCAGATGCCTTGAGCAGAAAATCAGTGGGTAGTCTATCCCATATTTTAGTTGATAGGAGGATTTTAGCCAAAGAGTTGCAAAGGTGTATGTATAATGGGGTTGAAATTCAAGTTTCTCAATCTGGAAAATTGATTGTTTAGGTATATATAAAATCTGTTTTAGTAATAGAGATTAAAGAAACTTAGCGAAGGACTCCATATGTAGAAGAGAAGTAGAGGTGCATTAAACAAGGGAAAGGAGGTGAATTTCGAATAAATGATCAGGGCATCTTGAAATACTGAGATAAGATAGTTGTGCCACCCATACAAGAACTTAAGAACCAGCTTTTAGAGATAGCTCATATTTCTACCTATACCATGCATCTTAAAGAAACAAAGATGTATTATAATCTAGGAGAAGTTTACTAGTGGAAAGGTATGAAAAGAGATATTTCTGAATTTGTAGCCAAGTGTTTGACCTGTCAGTAGGTGAAGATGGAACATCAAAAATCAACTGGCACACTTCAGAGTCTGGATGTACCTGAATGAAAATGGGACAAAGTAACTATGGATTTTATTTTAGGCCTTCCTTGCACTTCTAAAGGGTATGATTTCATATGGTTCATCGTTGACAGATTGACGAAGTCAGCCTATTTTGTTCTAGTTAAGACCACCTACACTGCTTTTTAATACACCCAAATTTTTTTGGATCATATAATTTATCTGTATGGAATACCTGTTTCTATCATTTCTGATCGGGATTGTCAGTTTACATTAAAATTCTGGTAATCCTTCCAAGAGGCTTTAGGCACCCAATTGTATTTTAGTATTGTATTCCATTCTCAGACAGATGGGCAATCAGAGAGAATAATTCAGACCCTAGAGGATTTGTTACGTACCTGTGTGATCAATTTTAAGGGTAGTTGGGACCAACATCTGCCATTAATTGAATTTACTTATAATAATAGTTATCATTCAAGTATTCAAATGGCTCAATTTGAAGCCCTATATGGTAAAATGTAAATCTCTTATTGGATGGTTTGAATTTAGAGAGCACAAGTTACTGGGACCAAACTTGGTACAGGATGCAGTGAAAAAAGTTAAAATAATTCGAGAGAGAATGATGACTGCTCAGAGTAAGCAGAAATCATATGCCGATCATCGACATCAAGACCTTGAGTTTAATGAGGGTAATTACGTATTTTTGAAGGTTTCTCCTTTTAAAGGAATCATGCGGTTTGGTAAGAAGGGCAAGTTGAGCATGAGGTATTTTGGACTCTTCCAAATCCTCCGACGAGTTAGGAGCAGGGCATATGAGTTAGCTCTTCAGCTTAGTATAGATAATATACATCCAGTTTTTCATGTATCCATGCTAAGAAAATATCTACATGATGAGTCACATGCATTGGAGTAATAGACAGTCGAGATAGATATAAATCTATCTTATCAGAAGCAACCAATGGCTATAGTGGATAGACAAGTGAGAAAACTTCGATCGAGATGGATTCTATCAGTGAAATTTGTCTAACAACACTATAAGGATAGTGAGACTTAAGGTTCTATGGCCTAAATCATGTATGAATTGTAAGTTTTGAGCAAGAAAACCCTAGATTACAAACATGAAAAACAATGGAAATCAAATATGATTATCTTGGGGCTTTTGTTGCTCTTGTTGCAAGAATGATTACTTGATGAAGATGAAGCTTAAAACTATAAAATCTCTCCACTTTGCACCATCCTCTTCCTCGTCTTCTTCTTGGCCAAAATTATAGTGAGAGAAAATTGAAAATTCTAATTTTCCTTGTCAACATAATTCAAAAATAAAAATATTTATAATTTTTATTTATTTTAATTAGTATTTATCTAATAAATATAATAAACAAATGAAAATAATGTGATACATCAGCCTTATCATATGTGTGTGCTATTACGCAAAGTGGACCAATGAAAATAAAGTACAAAAATCAAAATATAATCCAATTATATAATGATATGTGTAATATTTGTGATCATAAATAAAACCAATTTTTATGCACTTATTTAACACTTAAATAAATGATATAATGGCCAAATTAATTAATATAATGAATTAAACAAAATTCATAAATTTTGAGCAATTATCATAATGCCCTTGATCACTTTTAGATATAAGGGTAAAATGATCTTTTTATTTAAATTAAACACTTTAATTTACATTTTACTATTTTACATTAAAATCATATTTTAATATGTTTGATAATCAACATTATCAAATTTAAATATGTAATTTACAATAAATTACACACATTATCATATTAGGGGCAAAATGGTTATTTTACACTAAATGAAATTATTTCATTTAATTTTCATCATTTTGTCTTAAAATCATATTTTAACAATAATCATTATGATCAAATTTGGCAAGTTATTTACATTAAATAACTTTATGATATCAATATATCATCTCTTTAACACTTTAAAGAATCGGTAATATGTATAATTATTATATGTATCGGTTTCGATCATTTCAATATTATCATGAGGATGCTAGCCCTCTTTTGATAATATTTTATCTCTCTCATGTGAAGGAGCTTTAGAGGATCTTGGTGGACCACGAAGGTTCACTGTGACTCAACCGTGAATAAATACCGAACATTTTGACTCTGAATATTTCGGTTGCTCAATGACTATGGTTAGTATTTAGCAATGTTCCATAGTCCCTAAGTCACGATGAAGAAGGATCTTCATCAAAACTTTTATTTATCACACGTAACGTGTGAGTAATATCCTTCCGTCATCACATCCTGATCGAGATAAGGGTTCATGGACTGTCAAAACCCTAGTTTCAATCTTACTTCGAATTGTCGATCATATGTCAACATAATGCGATGGCCATCATCTTGTAATCAAAACATCATATCTACATTCGATTAGGAACTTAACTTGGACTGAGGTAACGATAATTCTCAGTCCAATATATCGAGCCAACAGATCCCCTCTTGACTGTCAATCGAACACCTATATGAACAAAGTATACCCAACTCGGCTTCTTGTACAAGGCGTGATTAGCGCTGTACGTACACACCATATTAAATATATCCATCCATATAGAGTTCGATTCAAGACGTCTTAGGTCAAAGGATTACGTCGCACATTATTGCAATCTATCGATGAATCATTGACTATATGTATACCATGTGATTCATCAATATATGATCTTGCTCGATAAATAGTTCACCAACTATAAATCCACACTAATGCCCTTATGACAATACCCATATTGTTAACCTATATATATTATCATATAATATCATTAGACGACAACTAGTGTGCCTACTATGTGATATAGTTGCCCAATCCATACCACGTATGTAGGGAACGATTTGATAATATATTTAACAATTAAATATAATTATCCGAATAATTTACATACATTCTTCATTCATTGCATGAAAAATAAAGGAAGCAGCTAATATATGTAAATAAATAACTACTTCTATTATTAATAAATATAAGGTTTATACAAGATCATAAGCCCTGAAATCGACAACACGAATGGTTTCTAGGGCATACACACTAACAATATTTTGGATGGATCGACTTCACAAAATTTTATTTGGATGATCATTTTATGAAATGATTTGTATATATATTTTGAAGTGTCTAAGATTTGATCGAGAAATTTATTTTGGAAGTTTGGGTGTTTGGTTGGAACTGTATTGGAAGTATTGCATAACTGTTTTTTAAAACAGGTTTTATAAATGCCTTACAGGCTCTCAAGAAATATTCTGTGTGATTGAATATACCTTGAGAGTCTATGACAGTTATCACGTATGAGACCTATGGGTTGGCACATGACATAGGGTTTTCTACAACCAGCAACAATTAAAGTAGGTCTAAATCAACTCTTTGGTAAGGTTTCTCATTCATTTTGGGTATTATTTTCATATTTGAAGTAGATTTACAAATTAAGATTAATGTACAATTAGGAATTTACTGTTCATACAAAAATTTAGATTAATTTTAGTAAATTGAGATAGGATCCATTGTTTATGTGTTATAATTTGTAAATTTGAGAATTGATTTATAAGAAATTAAACTGTAAGTTGTGAAAATTAAATGGAGCAGTGAATTGAAATTGAATTGGGTTCGAAAATAATGAATGGAAATTGTTATAAGAATGATCATACAATTTCATTGGTGAAAATCAGATAAATGATTGAAACTAGGAACTCGAGTTTAGAATCATAATTATGACATATAGGTTTAATTATATTATTTGGCATATAAAAATTAACGTGGTTATTGATATATTATATATTTAAACTTTGATTCCATGAGCGAGAAATCACATGAAGTGGGTAAAATATAAGGAGTGCATACCTTCCTTAAGTTTGAATGACCTTTTAACTGTTTTTTATTTCCTTTAACATGGTTATAAAACTTAAGTATTTGAAAAAATTCCAAAAAGTTAGATAATTGTTTTATATTTCATATTTTAAATAATTATTTGTTTTATATTTTTTTATAAATAAATAATTAAATGGCCTGTAAATTATGCGATTAATCATTTGAGATTAATGCATGCTTCCAAATGCATACATATTGATAAATGATTTTTTATATGATGATGCTGTTTTGTAAATGATTATTTGAGGTGTGATTATGAGATTATGATTTTTATTTGGATTTAATTTGATATAATGATATAGTCAGGGAGCCAAATGATTAGTTTTATTTTATGATATTATCGTCGGAGACCTAACTATAGCTATAGAGTATTTAATAGCCTAACGCACACTTATAGGAGACCGTCTAAATAAGCAATGTGTTGATGAACCTGATATAAAAGAGATGATAATCTCATTTATAAAGGAGTGATTTACAAGGATAAAAAAAACATAGAAGAAAGTCATGTGAAACCCGTCTCTTAGGGTTATAGGCATAGTGGTAAATCCCTTATGAATTTTTGTGCATATTGTAGTATGTAGAGCATACATGAGAGGGTATGATAACTTGAGAGTATATTTCGAGGAGGTGTATAGTGTAGGATATGAGTTTATAAGAAAGAAATGGATTTTTGACTTCAAAATCATCTCTAATTGAGAAAAAATTCTTTATCCTTTTTGTAGAACTCGAAAAGAACTTTCCATTGATATATTATGGGTTCCATGACGATATCTGAGCTAAAAGTTAAAGCCGCTTGAAGTAACAGTCTTTGAAAGGAAGACTAGAGCCAAAGGTATTCGATACCTTTAGGGAAAGGTATCGATACGTTACTGGGTAAGGCCAAAGGTATCGATATCTTTGATGAAGAGTATCGACACTTTTCAGTGTGGAGAGCGAAACCCAGGGTATCGATACCTTGAGTGCACTTTGGGCCAAACGTATTGATACCTTGGTAAGGGTATTGACACCTTTGTGACAAGGAATGTGTAATTGCGATGAAATGTATCGATACGTTACAGAGTGAAAAGCCAAAGGTATAGATACGTTTTGAAAGGTATCGACACCTTTGGGTATTTCACAACCTATTTACGGCGATTAAGGGATTCTCTTCCCCATTTCTCCTTTTCACTTTCTCTCTCTCTATTTTTGATAGAAATCATTTCTCTCAACTGTGTAAAACTGATCTCATCCATTTCTTAATTAAACTTCGCCATTTCAATTCCTATGAATTGAGAATTAACACCAGAACTCAAAAACTTCCTTTGATCAGAGTTCTAACCATCAGTTCGAATGGAATTACGAAAGAAGGGTTGCGATCAATATTAATCGAAAAGAGAGATTCAAGCCAAAAGGGGTTTCAAGCTCACCTATTAGTTTGGGTAAGCCTATCTCTTGTTTTATCTCTCTATTTTGGGTTATTATTTTATGTAAATTTAGAAATAGATAACTTGAGTACTGTTTAAAAAACCCTAAGATTTGGGACTTTTTTAGTTTATCATTTGTATCGATAAATTAGAGGACTTTGACTTCTATTGGTGTTGAAATAACTAAGAATGGTGTGAAAGAGAAGTGAGGACATGTGTGGATAGTATATGATAGTATGTTAGAGAGAGAGGGTAGAGAGAGAGAGAGAGAGAGTTAGTAGCATAAGCATGCATTACATCATACACGTATAATGTGACAGATTATTGAATCTGTGTTTGTATGTATATCTAGGCGCGACAGTCAAGATTAGAGGATTTCTGTCGTGAGGAGGATACCCCGAGGGTGGTTTTTCACCCCAATGGAGTGAGTGGACACATTTCTTCCCTTCGCCTCAGTTTTTATTAACTGTGATAATAATTATACTTGGTATAGTATAGAATATAGATGTATGTATATGGATACATACATTCATATTCTATACTATACCAAGCATAATTATTATCATAGTTAATAAAAACTGAGGGTGAATACATAACTGAAATGAGGAGGCGTTGGATGTATGTTGTGTGGTGGCTGGGTTGGCCCCTTATTTGTGATAGAGGTAGATTATTGTAAAACTTTGATTGCCATGAATGTGAGGTCAGAGGCATAATGTGTATATTTGATATTGTGTTATGAGATTGAGGCCGGAGGCCTATAGTAAATGATATTTTATATACTGATTGTGGATGTGGCATAGTCTATGTTATAGATTACAAACAATGGCCGGGGTGCCATGAGTATGTTTTGGCCTTGTGAGCCACAGATAATAGATTATTAAATGTGTGCTATGTTAGTGATATTATGGGTGAGGATTGTCTATACAGCTTAGGCTAGAGTGGATGGAATCCAATAATCCCAGATTGAGGATTGGCCATACAGCTCAGAGTGAAGCGGGTGGAATCCAATAAATCCAGGATTGTGGATCAGCTATACAACTCAAGGAGAATGGATGGGATCCTATAGACCGAGGGATTACATATATGTTTGATTTATATTGACTATCTCAGTCATGTTTACAATGTCACATCGCACATATTTTGTTTTTGACGATTATGATAATTTACCTTAATTAATGTACGAAATCATTTGCTATATATATATCATTGTGTGGTCTACTCACTAAGTATTTTTCTAAATACTCACCCCTCATTTCTCTATTCAGGTTAGTATTGTTAGGAGTGGCATAGCATAGTTGAAGCGAGTTTTAGCAGATTTTCAGGTACTCGACTTAGATATGTATATCGTGGTCCACTGAATAGAAACTACTTTGTATATATTGATTTTATGTATTTAGCTTGGCCAAGAACTCATTGAAATAGATACTTTAAAAAATATTTGTAATGTTGTATATTTTATGAAAATCTTCTTGACCACGGCAAAATAAACACTAAAATAATTGTGGTAACCGCAAGTGCA
>JAVXUL010042791.1:0-10931 GCA_035590515.1 Trichilia minutiflora
CTCAATTCAACCCTCGAAATACTAAAATCCTTACAGAACTTGGGCATACATTACTAAAAAGACAAAAATACCCTTATTCGAAATCACGGGTCGTTACATTAATCAAGTCTGTCTGAGACTTACAGGGGTGAGATATCTCTACCTCCATGTCGTCACGATCCCGATTACCGAAGTGTGTCAATAAATAAATAAAAATATGAATGAAATAAATGCTAACAAGAACCCAATGTGAGATCATTAAAAATGTATTTAAATTTTCCCACTTTCAAAAATCAATAACTCTATGAAAATAATTCATGATTTCCGTATATGGGTATCTCATTATATGTTCATTTATGGCACCAATAACAAAATTGAATTAAAATAAATTTAGTATGCAACCATTTGTAAAGGAATTAAATTCATCTTGTATATAAAAACTACAATAATTTCTCCCTTTTAAGCTTCCTGTCACATTGGCTTAAAACGTACTCGTTAACGGGGAGAATGATAAATATCCAGAGTGTTGATAAACGATAATTATTTTTTTATTTATATTTTATGATAAAAAAATTTTTGAAAAAAATTATGATAAATATTTTTATTAAATTAATCTTTTTATCTTTTTCTTTTGTATAGTAACTATTATACCCTTAATTTTTATAAAAGTATAAAAATTAAAAAATATATAAAATTATTATTAAAAATTATATAAAATAAATAAAATTTATATTTTCAACAATATAAAAAATTTATAAATTATATTTTAAATTTTTTATATTGTTGAAAATATAAAAAAATTTAAGAATATAATAATTATTACACTATAAAAAAAATAAAAAAATAAATTTGATAATAGATATTTATCACAACATTCAAATATGTTTTTATCGCATAACATAAAATAAAGAGTAATAAAATTATAGGAGTATTTGTTATTCTCTCCTAAGAAATAATATAATTAATTAATCCAAGTAAAATACACTAATAATAAATTAAAGTCCCCCTAAAAAATAATTAATTGAGTAATTTTATATATTAAATATTAAAAAAGATTTACGCACATTTATTTTAAGAAAAATGTACTAATAAGTTAATATTAATTTAGTTATTTAAAATATTAAATAGGCTAAGAAGTGTTAATTAATTAATTCATTGTATATAAAATAAGTGCCCGTAAATTTTATTGTTAAATACTTAAGATAGAATTTTAGTGCCCGTGAATTTTAGTGTTAAATACTTAAAATAGAAGCGTTAATTAATTAATTCATTGTATATAAAATAAGTGGCCCGTAAATTTTAGTGATAAATACTTAAGATAGAATTTCAGTGTGAGATACTTGAGGGAGGCAATAATGCATTTATCGGATTAGGTCCAGCATTAAAATCCTGCACCTTTCAGCATCATTTGGAAGTCTATTATTGAATTCATACGATATCATAATCTTTGCTGTTTGGTGGTCCCCTATGGATAGAGAATGTGTAAATTTCTGATGGGACTTATGGGATGGGGTATATGTAGTGTAGATGTACTTTTCTTTGATTTTTCTTCCTATTTTATAAACATTCATTATTCATTAATACCTCATATTTGTTCATTAATATATTTACTTTCTTAATACAGACATCTGGGCAGTAAAGTCAATACGAATTAACAGTGTTAATCTGGTATTAGAAGGGGAAAATAATAAATAATAAACTCTTACCCTTTTCTGCTAAACAGGCTATACCCGTTGGTTGGAATTTCATTTTGTTCCAAGAAACACAAAGGAAACTGAATTAACATTAAGTTTCAACTTTCAACCATAGTTTCAACCCAGATAGGAAATTCATTTTCTTGCTTAATTAGAACTTAATGTTCTGTCGAGAGAGAGAGAGAGAGAGAGAGGAAATTAAAGTGATGTACAGCTACACAAGCTTTTCCTTTTTTTGGTAAATTTAATTTTATTGGGTTACCTTTTAAGTTAATGAGAAATTTTAAAGATGAATAATGTCTTAAAATTTTCAAAATTTGATAAAAGATTTTGGGAAGTTTCAAAATCAAATTGAAATCCTATCTGATTTTAACCAAAAGAGTATTTATGTAATTTTCTTTTTGTGGTTAGATTTCTAAATCACAAAGAGAGATTCCTCTGCTTGAGGTGCAAATTTCATTAAGTACCTTCTAACATTGTATAATGGTATGATCATATAGTAATCGGAAAACAACTATACTATTAAATAGAAAATAATTTTCTTCAATGAGGTCCTCTTCTTAGTATATATTAGGGGGAAGATTTTCTTGTTGTAGACCAATAAGAGATTTGACCTTAGAGAAAGCTGATAAATACCACTGTTTGAGTAAATGCAACGAAAGAGATTTTGAAAAAAAAAAATTATAATCTGTAATGCTAGAAGAAGAAAGAAAAAAAAATGGAAAACTGTAAATATTTGATTGATCTGATCAAGTTCAAACTAATCAAAAAGCTGATGTTTCTTGTAAGATAAATCCTATGGTGTCATCTTAAGATACCATAGTAGGCAGATGCATGCACGGAGCAAAATTTATTTATTCGCATGTGTATGTCATTATTCATATATGGTCCCGATCTCCATAATCTATTCCTTTGTTATTTTCGATTTTATTAGTATTCAATCATAAACATAGATAGAAAAGCTTTGCCAAATCCTAGTAAGAGCAAATTTATAGTAAATTATAAGTTTTGGGCTATCAAAATCTTAAAGAAACGAAATTTCAGAAAAATGAATCCCATTCTTTCTGAGAGTTACAATGCTTTATCACTCTGTTTTCATATATTCGACTATTGAAAAAATAACCAACTGAAAATAATAAACTATCAAGTATTAACAGCTCATCTACATATCACTACACATCAGCATTCTTCCATACATCATCTACACGTCAGCATTCTTCAGTTCCCTTATAATTTGTAAAACAGAATTACGTAAATGTATTTTTAGTTGCAAAACTTAAAATTAAACTTGTGATAGTCGACTATATGTCCAAGGCAAGACAATATTTACTTAATTATTGAACTTAACTATTACATTTAGCATCAATGGAGGCCTTATGACCAAGTGTACAGATGTTATGTTTTATGATAAATGTTATTGTTTCAACTCTCTCACAAGGATGTGAAGTCCAAAGAGGGAAAAGATTATCATATGCTACATCACTAGTGAGAGCAAACCTAAGGTCCAAAGAGAATCCAATAAGTGAGTTCTCCTAATTAAATAAGTATGTTTTGGCATATAAAATTTACAAGCAAATACATGACGAGTTGTGTCTAAAATAGACAAATATCTACAATTAGTATATTGACCACATAATATCTATACGACTTATGAAGATGAATCAAGTTTTTCGGTCTCTATAGGCGACAAGATAATATTCATACTAAATAATGACTTATCATTTGAACATTTAACATGTAATGTCAAGGTAAGTGAAATGGCATGTATAGAACAATATGTGTAGGTGGGAGTTAATCCACAACTCTAGGTTGAATAATGAGATCAAATTGATGAAAGGCAGTAAAAGGAAATGATATATGTTGTTGTATAAGTAATGTTAGTTGGTAAAGTGAATAATTCTCACATGAGCAATGCATGATTGTCAAAGTATAAAGGACCAAAATTATTTTGAAAAGAGGAAGAAGATAAGTTAAGACAAGTGGGATTGGCATGTAGTCATGAAACATATATATACAACCCATCAAATCCATGGCTCACTCATATATAAGAAAATGGGGAAACAAATTCAGGTATTGATTCCCAAATGCTTCTTCTATCATTATTACAAGTGACTTTAAAAGTATGGTAACGAAAGCTAGATGTCACATGGGAGTCTCCTTCACTTTTGTCATATAACCCTAATGTGCTAGTAAAACAAAAATTATGCTTTGAACAAGGTAAGAAATACCCACAACAAACTGAGGGATGAAGAGGAGAAATGGGGCCAATGGGAGAGTGGATTCTAGTTTGTAACAAATTAAGGAGAGAGTTTATTGGATTTTGGCAATGCTATGTATGTAAAGATAGTGATTTTATGTAAAACTGTAAGAATTATAATAATTTTTTTATTTTGATAATTTTAAATTACTCTTAAGCATGTGTTTCATGGAGCCAAAAAAGTGTAGTAGAAAATAAGACTCATAAAAACATTTCAACAAATAAGAGTTGGTAATTAGGAAATGAAGAAGTTCATTAAACACTCAAGTTCAAAAACAGTAAGCGCTAAAAATGTTGTTGTATTTTTGTTATTTCATACATATTTTTCTTATACTACTAATTATGTACTAATAACTCATGCTTTGTAATTTAGAGGCAAGGTTTATTACATCTCTTTCTAGTCAAGGTATGATTTTTATTTTATTTTTTTTAATAAATTGATGAGACTTTAGAGCTTCTCTCCTTTAATTTATGAGTAAAACTTTTAACCTTGAGTGGAAGTGTTCAAAATTAGCCCACTTTTTATTGAACCCACTCATTTTCAACAAGTCACTTTCTGAATCTCAATCTTTCTCTCCTCTCTAATGCCCACCAATGGTTAATGGAGTCTGAATATTATGAACGATTTTATTTTGTTGTGTTCATGATTTCCAACTTTAACCTTCTCTTTTGCTTCATCTTCAATTCATACCACTTGTAAAAAAAGACAAAAGAGAAACCAACAAAAGAAAAAAAAATTAATTAATTCCAAAAAACAGATTTCAAAGTTTGAATAAACACAAGCGTATAGATTAATTAGTGGTATATAAAGACTAATGAATTATGAAGTATCATTTTTTTTTATAAATACCCAATGAATTATGAAGTCTCAATTTTTTATTTTTTAATAAATACCCACCTTCTAGCAATATCTTCCTTCCATTTTGTGCATCTCTCCCTGTTCAGATTTGCTAAAACGAAGATACAAATCCCAAAGGTAGAAACCTTTGTTTCTGTCCTTAATTATCATTCTATAGCTTCTACTACTTCCTTTTGTTTCCTCAACCCCAAGGTTAGTCAGAAAATCAAAACATAATCCATTAATCTTTCTAATTTGTGCTTCCTTTTTGTGTTAATGAAATTATATATTTCTCCTTCAAACTCAGATTCAGTTACTGTTGTTCTACTTGATCACCAGCAAAGTACAAGAACTCAATAGAATAAGAATTCTTATGACAATTTGGCTTAACCAACTGCTATAATATCAGAAATGTTACCTTGTAAATATATCTAAAAATTTATATATATATATATATATATATATATCAGCTTATTGCTACTTCTTTTTGTTGATCTTGCTCTGCTTGTATCAGGTAGCAACTATGGCGTTTCCAAACGAATCAAGAGAGGAATCTACCAAGAGAAAAATGGGTAGGGGAAAGATCGAGATCAAGCGGATCGAAAACACTACTAATCGCCAAGTCACTTTCTGCAAAAGGCGCAATGGTTTACTCAAAAAGGCCTATGAGTTATCTGTTCTTTGTGACGCTGAGGTTGCTCTCATCGTCTTCTCTAGCCGCGGTCGCCTTTATGAGTATTCTAACAACAGGTATACATATATTAATCTTAATTTCACCTGGTTCTTAGCTTTTCTCCGTGGCTATCTGGTCATTGTGTTCTTTATTTTTCTTCTCTGAAGAAGGGAATTCTTTTTCATTTTTTTTCCTAATTCCCTGTTTTGAGGGGGGTTATGCAAGAGGGGTTGGAATATTTTAGTGGAAAATAATATCAGTTCCTGAAGGGTCCAGATTTTTTGCTTCTGCAATAGATCTTTGGCTGGAATTTAAGTAGAAAAGCATAATCATATTTTTTTTATAGTGTAGTTTAGATTGTGTTTCTTGTTAACTAAGATTCACTTGTCTTTCTTCCTTCTATTTTGTTTTTTTCCTTCTACGAGCTTTATGAAATTTTAATTTTATTTTTTCTTCTTTCTGTTTATGATCATTTTTTGAGTTATTGGTTTGGTGGATACATAGATCTGATGTAATAGATAGAAGTAGAAGCATTATGGTTATGGTTACACTAGTAGTAACAAGTATAGGATGTACTCAGGCATATGAGATCAGTTTCTTATCTTCCTCCATTGTTGTTAAATTTTCCGTTTCCTTTCTCTTTATCTTCCCTCACTTCTCTTTGCCCTTCTTTCTTTCTCTTTCTCTCTTTGTTTGTTTGTCATCTACGAAACTAAAGAGAAGTCCTATAATGAAAGCTGTCACGCTCTCATTAGTCCAAAATCCTCCGATTTCTTGACACTTCTTTAATGGCAAGTCAGTCGCACATCAACAAAGCAAAAAGTACTGCAAAACCAATGTCAAAATTCACATTAGGGTTTCATAAAACCCAAATTCGTTTCTCTTTAAAACAGGTTTTAACTTCCTGTTTCAACCAATCAACCCAAATCAGATCAATTCCAATCACACCCAGATTAGGGTTTTCCCTGAACTACACAAAATTTCCCCAAAACGCAGTTGCCCTAATTGAATGAAAGAATGATTTTCTTTCTACGATCGAACTTATCCAAATTAATAAGTGTATTTACTAGCAGCACGCGAGGTTATAAACTTGTTTCCTGGAACTCAATGGCTACCTCTTAAATTAATTCAAGAGATATCTTCTACAGCCAATCAGAAAGGATCGATAAGTTTACCTGGGATTGGATTTTTTTTACCCTAGTTAGGGCAATTAGGACGAAACCAGACAAAGATCAGGTTGGTTTGTGGTTTGTCTTAGTTAAAGAATCTTTGGTCACGTCATTGCACGATTTTTAAGTTTTCTTACATTACTGACAAAAGAGTTTATATCACAATTTCCTAAAACTAGCTTCTCTTTTTATCTCATCATCTCAACCCGAAAACTCATTCATCTTCTACGTTGCAAAAATGTGAAATGCCCACCTGCCCATTTCTACTTGTTTGATTTCTCTCTTTCTCTCTCTCAGTTAAATTCTTTTACGAAAGCTTGCTCTGTGAAAGAGATTGATGGACCAATAGGATTATATCCACTGAAAAATCATTATAGCAAGTAACTGTTGGCATTATGTAGAGAGGTTTGCATTTGTTGAAGATCTTGCGTCGATATATTTGTGCAAGTTTTAGATAGAGAGTTTTTATTTTTATTTTTTTCGGAGGGAAAAGAAAAATGAAGTCTGTGAAGAAACCACGTATGAAAACTGCGATTCAATGAGAGAGTTCTGGGCATTTTGGCTTCTTTCATGCAATAAAACTTTGGCTCCTCAGTGGGACGGCTCTGATTTACTCGGAGCTTCAGCTTCAGATAAAGCGAGAATGACTGATTTACATTATTTTATTCCAACTTTTACTTTAATTGTAATAAAATATGATTAAAATGAAACATGCTCTACAGGTTTTCAAATAATCGAGGTGGATAATATTTTAGGGTTCAGATTATTAACCATTGTGTAATGAGTTAGTGACACATGGCATATAATTGACCATAGACCAGATTAAGCCAATCAAATCGTTGAGTTTTATCCAAGCGTAGCAGAGACAACCAGTCACAGCTCGAGGAAATTAAGGTATCTGAACATCGAGAAAAGTGGGTATAATATAATTCACTGTTTCATATATTAAGGTTATTCAATAAAATTATTATAATATAATATCCTATCACACATTTAAAGCAAGAAGTGAGTGAGTCTTGTCATACTCACATAAATGAGATTTTGAACATTCATTATTATATTACGCTTAAGGTTTCGTATTAGGTTTAGTTAACTGAAAAGTTGGTTGATTTGACCTTGGAGAAGGGCTTGATTTTGGCGGTTAATTGTTATGCTTGACGTGTATAATCAGAGGTCATGATAATGATAACATATCCATGTGTGAGATTGGAATATCTATCCAAATCTCTGGCCTGAAATCTGGAGCAACTTGCACTGAGGATTTAGATTACCTGTTTACTTTTGAAACCAGTCAAGATTAGTCACCATTCAGATAGTATGTTTCTTTTTTGTCTATTCTAGGAAATTTCATGAGCTTCTCACTCCAAATGAATGGGAAATTATTTGTTTCGTGTCCATTGATGGGTCTGTTTTATCTTTTCCTTCCATTTTTTTACATTTTTTTATGTAAAAAGATTTATTATCTCTTATTTTTATGTCAAACCTAAATGACTTCTTAAGAAGGCTTGAGATTGGACGCAGATAGGGATGAAGTGAGATCATAAATATGCCTTAAAATTTTAGTCATCAGTGCTGAAGTACAACTTGTAAAAGACATTATTCAAGATCGCAATATGCTTAAATCTAATCATCCATCCTGTTTTCTAGGTGATGCTATGCAATTCATTCATTTCTTTTGGAAATTAAACAATATCAATATTTCCCAACTAGAGTCTAATGGGACGAAGAAAGCATAGCTACATAAAACTCAAACTTTCCATAATCGTATTGAAGAAGTTTCTATTTTCAAAAAAACTTATGATTTTTTTCTATCAAATTTCGAGTAGTACTGAATTTGGAGTTTATGTAATCCGTCTATAGATTATTTTGTCAAAGAACCTATCTCCTTATGCTTACTTTGTAAAGAACCCACTGACTTAAAGCCAGCATAAGCTATACTAAAAATCGCAATATTTGTGATCCATGTGTTTCTTCTTTTTTTGGTTATAAACTTAGGCAAAGAGATCTGGTACCCTCCTAATTATTGGTTGACCAGATTTGTGGTAACCAGATTTGAAGGACAGTGCATATTATACAGGTGCAAGCTTCAACATTAGATATTGATGACCCTACATGATATCAGTGACCAACTTGTAATATTGGTTGACAATTTTTACTGAACCTTCATTGATCTTTCATAGCTATGACTTGGTGTGACATTAATTCTACATTGATTCTTGGTTGCAGTTTCTGGAATAAAAAGTTGCAGTGAAGAAAATTAATAGAACATGTAAATGTGTGTAGAAGCATATAGATGGGCTCCATTCTCCAATATGACATTCTGTAATATAATTGCAATAGAGTAAATGACATACAATCTTGGTATTGTGATTTGAATTGATTGTGGTTACTTTTGCTTGGCGCGACCAGATTGTTGAACTAGTGCACATTTGATTTACCTATATAACTTGACCTTTTTTTCTCTTTTTTTTCTCTTTTTTTTTTTAATTTTTTTTTGGCGTGTGTGTTGTTGTTGCCAGCTTATTTACTTTGATTTTGGTGACATCGAAATATAACTTATGCATAATTTTTTACCGAGGGTAAATCAAAAGTTTGACTGATTGCACATTAACATCATTTTTTTTTTAATAATTAACACTTGATTACAGTGTTAAATCAACAATTGAGAGGTACAAGAAGGCGTCCACAGATTCTTCCTCTACTGGGTCTGTCTCCGAAGCTAATGCTCAGGTAAATTTTGGGCTACTTCTTTACTTTTAATGGAACAAACTAATAGGCCTTAATGAGTTAATAGCTACGTTTTGCAGTATCTTAAACTGAGAATGAATTTTTATGGTATATGAACTGGCTGTTATTGCCTTTTATGAAATTCTTTCTTAAATTAAGGTTGTGGAAACATGGTGCTTATTGTAATTTTGACTTTAAAATATTGTGGTTACTTCAAATTTCTTCAGCAGAATGGAAGCCTCTCTTTTTTTTTTTTTTTTTCTTCATGAGTGAACTTGACGACAACCATTGTTGTCCTAGACTCAATCTAATTATATAGTACAATTAATATAGCATATATGAATATAAGCGACTACAAAATTTGAACAGATGAAGTTTGTTAGAGAAATCAATCCAAAAACTATGGTGGTACTACAAAGTTTGATCAAATGATGAAGTTTGTTAGATAAATCAATCCAAAAACTATGGTACCATGTTAGAGAAAGCCAATAAAAGAGAACATATGTATAATTCTGTGTAACGTTGTTAACAAAATATCTATGATTGTATGTGTATGAGACATATTTTGGACATTTACGGCCTAATTATATATTTAAAATAACTTTTGTCTACTAATGTAATAGTTTAACATAGGGCTAATCAATGTAGATTATTAAGAAAAAGGAGAATAGTGCAGGAGTCAAACGCAGATAATCCAGGATTCTTTATTCAACCACCTTAAAAAAGTTTGTGATATTGGGAATCTTAAAGTTGCTCAGAGAACATCAGAAAGTTTTCAAGTTTTTCATTTTCAGAATGTATAATTTGACTGATAATTGTTTACTGTATATGACTCGGCAATATTATTAAATTGTTGGGACTAATTACATGAGACCTATTGCTGGACGAAAAAGAAAAGATGAGGAGATGATGGAGATTATTCAATGAAGAAGAGACTTGAAAAGAAATAGGGTTTTTTTATTTCACCATATAATGCGTAACTAGCATATATAGAGAATTTATAATACAATTGAGCTAAAAATTAAGAAATAAATGAGAAAGGAAATAAAGAAACTAATTAACCCTAAACTAAATAAGAAAAGATTTACAGTAACTGTAAAATCTTTAATCTAGGAAAGAAAGAGAGATTTAAGGAGAGAAAATTTCAATACTCCCCCTCAAGTTGGTGCATAGATATCATACATGCTCAACTTGTCAAGATATTTTGAGAACACTTGACTTGAGACTGCCTTAGTTAGAATATTGGCCAATTGATCTTCAGATCGAATCTTCGATAGCTCTAAAGTTTTCTCTTCTAACTTCTCCTTGATAAAAATCTATCCACCTCAACATGTTTTGTTCAATCATATTGGACTGGATTATGGGCAATATCACATGCAGCTCTATTGTCACAGTGCAATTGAATTGGTTGCTTGGTCAAATAACCCAACTCTTGTAGAAGGAGTTTTAGCCATAAAGCTTCGCAAATTCCTAGTGCCATACCCCTAAATTTAGCTTCTACACTTAAGCAAGAAACAACGATTTATTTTTTTTTTTTTTGGAATGAATAGCATATTTTATTAATAACAAACCGCAGATAACATCAGTAGTGCAG
>JAVXUL010042813.1:0-10929 GCA_035590515.1 Trichilia minutiflora
TTTCACCTTAGAATCATATTCTAACATGTTTGATAATCAATATTATCATTTTGGGTCATGTAATTTACTTTAAATTACTTTATGATATCAATACATTAATTCTTTAACACTTTAAAGAATAATAAATACATATAACGATTATACGTATTTATTTCAAGTTATCATGAGGTCGCTAGCCCTCTCTTGATAACATATTATCTCCTCTGTTTTATAGAAACTCTCAGGGATTTGGGTGGACCGTGAAGGTTCATCGTGACTCAGTCATGAGCAAATATCGAACACTTCGACTCCGAACAGTTCAGTTTCGAATATTTTGATTCCCAACGACTATGATTAGTGTCTAGCTACACGTCATAGTCCCTAAGTCATTATGTAGAAGTGTCTTCATCAAACCTCCAATGATTGCACATAACATGTGGGTAATATCCCTCAGTTTTCATATCCTGATCGAGTCGGGGTTCATAGAATCTCAAAACCCTAATCTCGATGTCTATACGAATCGTCGATCATATGTTATGATTGATATGGCCATAGACTTAAAATCTGCACATCATATGGACATTCGTTTAGGAACTCAAGTTGGACAGAGTCAACGGAAACTCTTAGTCTATAGTATTGAGTCAACGAATTCCGTCTTGACTATTAATCGAACACCTATATGAACAAAGCATACCCAAATTGGCTTCTTGTACAAGGCATGATTAGCCCTGTACGTATACACCATATGAAATATACCCATCTATACAGAGTCTGATTCTAAACATCTCATGTCAAAGGATTACATTGCACACAGTTACAATCTATTAACAAATTATTGACTACATTCATACCATGTGATTTATCAATATGTAGCTCTATTCGATAAATAGTTCACCAACTATAAATCCATACTAATGCGCTTCTGACAATACCTATATTGTCTACCTATATATATCATCATATGATATCATTAGGTGGTAACTAGTATGCTTACTATATGATATAGTTACCCAATCTATATCACGTACATAAGGAACTCTTTGATAATTTCATTTAACAATTAAATGAAAAAATCTGGACTATTCACATACATTTTTTATATATGAGCATGCCAGTATAAAGGAAACAGCTAATGTATACGAATAAAGAACAATTCTTTCATTGAAAAACATCAGTTAATACAAGATCACTAACCTTGAAATCGATAACACGAATGGTTTCTAGGGCATACACTAACAATATCTGTTGTGCAGAAGCTGGATACTTGTATAAACGAGGCATTTCAGCTAATGCATACGCTTGGAAAGATGGTGGATAAAGTAAAAGATGAATCACTCATTCAGTACACTGATCTGCAGGTAAAGATGGAGGAAGTTGATGAGAGACTTGTTACTGAGATTAGTCAGTTGAGACCTTCCATTAGAACATTTCCAAGATCCTTTTCAAGATATCGCCCTTCATCCTCTGGTCGATAGCCACCTCCTCATGCTCACTTTCAACCTTTTCATCCTGAGCCATCTCATCCACATCCTACTCCTACGAGTATGCATCCACCATTTGAGACAGGATCCTTATCTCGTCCTGCCCCTATTGATTCAGACAAGGATTGATGTGTTATATTGGATGATCATTTTTTCTTTCTTATTTTTGAATGATTATATTATTTTTTCTTTGGATGATACTTATGTTTGGATGATTTTTTTAATTTTGTTTTATGATTCTTGAATGCTAGTTTATGGATGCTCACTTTGTCTCTTTTATTTCTTGGTATCTATGTCATTCAAGCTTGTTATTTCATACTTCTTGTGTTGTCAATCTATCTCTTTCATTTGTGAATCAAGCATGTCACCCTTCTTTGCATGTTGACAAAAAGGGGGAGAATGAACTTGATATACATATATTTTATCATCATAAAAAAAAAGATGAGATTGATGGCCCCAAGATATTTTTATAATGATAATATAAATTAGGAAATTGATGTATTAATGGGAGTTTGGTGACGCAAAATATTTTTTGATATTAATATAGATTTTAATGGCATATTACTTTGATACAATATGTTTTGGTTTTTTATGATGCCAAAATTAATAACCAATGAGAATTATGTTTGCATGTGATGATTATATAGTTTTTATATGAACAAATATAATTCACTTAGTCTTTGGAAAGATATATACGTTTTACAGGTAAGAAAAATAAGTCAAAAGTGTCAAGAAAGCTCACCAAGGCACAAACGTATCAATACGTTACTCAAACGTATCGACACGTTTAAGTTACAGTGTCATTTCTGAGCCCGAGTATCGAAACCTTTGCTCAAAGGTATCGATACCTCCACTTTGCACTCAAACGTATTGATAACCCTAGAAAACATATAGTGAAGATATGCTCGTTCACGTGAAGAGGTTTCGGAACCCTGATCAATCATCTCAAATATATCGATATCTTGGACAAACTTATCGAAACCCCTGAAAAATTTCTAAACATTCCAATACCATGAGACTTGCACCAACACGTTTGTGACAGACATTATTATTTTTACGTGAACATGTATCGATACGACGGCTAACATATCGATACCTTAAAGCATAAAAACTCAAATATATCGATACCCTGGTAATATGTATCAATACCTTCACAGAAATCAAGTCTGTAACGGCTAGTTCAGAAGCATTTATTACCGCCATTAACGGAGATCAAAAGAGTCGTTGGAGATGATTTATTGCGTATATAAAAACAAACGAATTTGAAGATTTTGCAGCTGTTGAATTTGTTGAAGAGCAATAATTCTTTCTAGCAAAATCTGAAAAACATTCTCTCTGTAAATTATTTTATTCTCTCTGGTTTTATTCTTCTGTGATTAATTTTAATGAGAGAAAGTGAGCATATTGATTATTTACTCTTTTAGAGAGTCTTTGTAATTAAATCTTGTTGAATTAATTTTGGGTTTCTCTTCACCCGTAATAAGAAGGATTTATTATATTGGGTTACACTTCACCCATTAAAAGAAAGTTGTAATTTGTGGTTGCCCTTCACCTATGAAAGAAGGAGTTGTATTTAGGTTTCACTTGACCTATAAAAATAAAGAGATGTGATCCTTAGTGTGAGTGGATTCAACTGAGAAGAGTGGACGTAAACGTATAGTCGAACCACTATAAAATCGAGTGTGAATTTCTCTATTTCTCTCTCTCTCTACATTCTTACACGAACATATTAGTTTTGGTTTTTAATTTTTTAAATATCCAATTCACCCCCCTCTTGAATTTAACCATCTGGGACTTCAATTGATATCAGAGCCAAACTCAATTTATATAGGATTTAAAACCTATGAGTAGTAGATTAAATGGCATTTTCGTCAAACATACCATCATAAATAGTAGAGGGTCAATCTACAAACAGACTTTCTTTTTTCAATGGGTCTGATTATGTTTATTAAAAAAAGTATATGCAAATTTTCTTAAGTACCTTAGATTTCAAAATCCTCATCATCATAGAGGATGGTCACAAACCCCCTATGATCATAGATGCAATCTCTAGAGAGAGAAAATTAAAACTCAAATCTGAGTGGACTCCTAAAGAGAAAACTCAATTTTAGTTAAACGATAAAGCAATGAATGTGCTTTATTATCATTAGATAGGTTAGAGTATAATCGTGTATTTAGTTGTGATATAGCAAAAGCTATACAAACATACTTGAAATTACCCATGAAGGGACTAGTAGAGTCAGGGACTCTAAAATCAACATACTTGTGCTTGATTATGAGCTTTTCAAAATGAAAAGTCATAGTTAATCAAAGATATATTTACTCATTTCACTGACATAACAAATGGTTTAAAGTCTCTTGGCAGGTCGTATTCAAACATGGACTTGGTGAATAAAATCATAAGAAGTTTGCCAAGACATGGGAAGTAAAAGTAACAACCATAAGAGAAGCTTACGACCTTAACAAGCTTCCCCTTAAAGAATTGTTCCTTGATGGTGTATGAGTTGGAAGCCAACAGGAACAAGTATGATGATAGAGAAAGTGGAAAAAAGAATATAGCTCTCAAAAACACAAAAGAGGAAGAAGAAGATGACAACATAAAAAATTCCTCAAAAGAAGATGAGTTCCTTCTAATGGCTAAGAGAATAAAGAAAATGCTCAATAGAGATAGAACCAAAAAGAACTAGAAAAGAAAAGAGTTCCAGAAGGGAGAGAAATCAAAAAAGTACAAGAAATATAAAGAAAAGAAAAAAGAGAGGGAAGTCATTTGCTATGAATGCAAGAAACCGGAACACACTAGACTGGAATGTCCTTCAAAGAAGGATAAAAAGGATTGGGAAAAAAAGAGAAAGCTATGAAGTTGACATGGGATGAGTCATCTAAAAGTGATAGCTCTTTGGCATCAGAAAACGAGCATGCTAACCTCTGCCTTATGGCCAAAAAAGATGATGAGGTACTATACAAATCCTCTTCTAAATATTATGATACTTGTTCAGATAGCGATAATGAACTTATGCATGATGAGTTATTGGATTTATATGATGAACTAAAATATGATTTTGAAAAACTTTGTGTTAAATACAAAGAAAACAAACAAAAATATTACATGCTAGCTAAGGAAAATGACTTGTTAAAATCAAAAGAGCATCTGTGTAGGTATGGCATAGAAGTGAATGCAAAAAAAGCTAAGAACAAGGAACTAAATGAAGAAATCAGTAAGCTAAAAAGGATCTTAGCTGAATTCACTCTAGAAAAAGATGCATTAGACAAATTACTAGGTTATAAACCTAGTAAAAAACAAAAGTTATATTCCAACTACTTTATGAAAGCATCAAATCAAATGAAATCATTTTTTATTTGTCATTACTGTGGTAGAAAAGGAGACAACATCAACAAATGTTCCATAAAGAACAAAACCTACAAAGGTCCAAAATTGATTTGGGTTCCTAAGGGTTCCAAAGTTGATGTTGATGCTCCAAAGTCTATGACTAACTTTTATGGACCCAAAGTCAAATAGGTACCAAAGGAAATGAGTATTGATTATGCAGGAGCAGAATGAGAAGAATACTCTCAAAGAAGTCAAGTGGTTTCTTGATAGTGGATGTTCAAGATACATAATCGAGAACAAGAAGCTTTTTATGAATCTCACAAAAAAGAAAGGAAAACATGTAATATTTGGAGATAGCAGTAGAAGCAAAGTCATTGGAATTGGCACTATTGAGATAAACAATATCACAATTTCTAATGTATTGCTAGTTGATGGATTAAAATATAACTTGCTTAGCATATCTCAACTCTGTGATATTGGTTATAATGTGAGATTTTTGAAAGATGCTTGTGATGTTTTTGATGATGCTAGTAGAAAAATCTTGCGCGCTTCTAGAACAAGAGATGTTTATGTGATTAAGTTAAATAAAATGATTGTTGAATCTTCTATATACTGACAAGTGATGTATGATGATTCTTGGTTGTGGCATAGAAGATTAGGGCATTATAGCATTGACCTCATTAGGAAATTATCAAAATATGACATGTTAGACAATCTCTTTAATCTCAAGTTTGCCAAGGAAAAGACATATGGACTATGTCAAAGAGGCAAACAAGTGAGAAGTTCATTTAAGCCTAAAAATGCCATTTCCACATCTAAACCCCTTGAGCTCATTCATATGAATTTTTTTGATCCAAATAGAGTTGCATCACTTGGTGAAAAATACTATACATATATCATCGTTGATGACTTCTCTAGGTTCACTTGGGTGTTCTTTTTAGAGAATAAGAGTGACACATTTAATGTATTTAGAAAATTCTCTAAGAGAGTTCAAAATGAACTTGGTTACCATTTAGTGAAGATCAAAAGTGACCAAGGTGGTGAGTTTGTGAATCATAACTTCGAGGCTTTTTGTGATGAATATAGGATCATTTATAATTTCTCTACACCTAGAATACCACAACAAAATGGGGTAACTGAGAGGAAAAATAGAACCTTACAAGAGATGGGTAGAACCATGCTCAATGAATATGAGCTACCTCAATACTTTTGGGCTGAGGCTATTAATACAGCATGTCACATTTTCAATAGAGTATTGATTAGAAAATTCCTAAGTAAAACACGTTATGAGTGGTGTATCAAAGGAAACCCAAAATCAAACACTTTAGAGTCTTTGGATGCATATATTACATCTTAAACATCAAAGATAATATTGGAAAATTTGAACCTAAGTTAGATGTGAGAATTTTTCTGGGGTATTCATCTAGAAGCAAAGTATATAGAGTCTATAACAAGAGAACTCAAGTTGTTGAAGAATCTATGCATGTTACATTTGATGAGTTAGAACCTGAGATGTTGAAAATGCTTTCTAGAGAAAAAAATAATGAGATAGAAGTAACTGATAAGTTGAATGAATTGAGGTCGAGTGAAAACCTAAATGATAAGCTTGAAGAGCATATAGAGTCTCATTCTAGGGAACTTTCAAGGCTTGGAAATATGTATCTCATCATCCTAGAGAGTTGATCATTGGTGATCCCTCTCAAGGAATAAGAACTAGAAGAGCATCTAGAAAAGTGCCTAAATCTTAAGAAAATGTAAAACTTTGCATTTGTGTCTCATTTAGAGTCAAACAAAATAGATGATGCATTAATGGATGAGGAGTGGATCATGGTAATACAAGAGGAACTAAATCAGTTTCAAAGGAACCAAGTTTGGGACTTAGTTCCAAGACTTAGTAATCACTCCATCATTGACACTAAATGGGTATTTAGAAACAAATTAGATGATCATGAAAACATTGCTAAAAATAAAGATAGGCTTGTTGCTTAAGGTTATAGCCAAAAGGAAGGGATAGATTATAATGAAACATATGCTCCCGTGGCTAGACTAGAAGCTTTTCAAATCCTCTTAGCTTTTGCATGTTTTAAGAATTTTAAACTTTTTCAAATGGATGTAAAAAGTGCTTTTCTTAATGGTTGTCTAAATGAGGAAGTGTATGTTTAACAACCTCTTGGTTTTGAGAGTCAAAAATTTTCAAATCATGTTTTCAAATTTACTAAAGCTCTCTATGGTTTAAAGCAAGCTTCTAGAGCTTGATATGAGAGGCTTAGTAAGTTTTTGTTAGAAAATGATTTTGACAAGGGGAGTGTTGATAAAATACTATTTATAAAATAAAAAGAAAATGACATACTCATTGTGCAAATATATATTGATGATATTATTTTTGGTAGCACAAATGATTCACTATATGAATAATTTTTAAATTTAATGAGAAATGAATTTGAAATGAGTATGATGGGAGAGTTGAATTTCTTTTTGGGTTTACAAATTAAATAAACTTTAGATGGTATTTACATATCCCAATCTAAATATATAAAAGACTTGTTGAGGAAATTCGAACTTTTCGATGAAAAATACTTGGACATACCTATGAGTTCATCCACCCCTTTGGATAAAGATGAGCAGGGCAAGGGTATAGACCTTAAGCTTTACAAGGGCATGATAGGTTCATTGTTATACTTTATTGTATCTTGATCTGACATTTTATGTAGTGTGTGTGTTTGTGCACGTTTTCAGTCAAACCCTAAGGAATCACATTTAAGTGCTGTAAAAAGAATTTTTCATTATCTTATAGGCACACTTAACTTGGGATTGTTTTATCCCAAGGATGGTTCATTTGATCCGAAAGGTTATTCGAATGCAGATTTTGGGGGTTGCAAAATTGATAAGAGAAGCACTAGTGGCGCATGTCATTTTCTAGGGAATGTATTAGTCACTTGGGTGAGTAAGAAGCAAAATTGAGTTGCTTTATCTACCACCGAGGCTAAGTAAATATCTGTAAGTAGTTGTTATGCACAACTCTTATGGATTAAGCATTAATTATTAGATTATGGGTTGAATTTTGATAGGATTCCAATTATGTGTGACAATATAAGTGCCATAAACTTAACTAAGAATCCCGTACATCATTCTCGAACTAAGCATATTGAGATTCGACACCATTTTATTCGAGATCATATACAAAATAATAATTTATGTATTGAATATATAAATATCGAGAATCAATTAGCAGACATTTTCATAAAACCTTTAGATAAAACTCGTTTCTGCTATTTGAAAAATAATCTTGGTATGATGTGTATTGATTGAGCATGTTTTGAATTGTTTATGAAATTTGTTGAGTTTTAATTTGAAATTTTTAATGTGGTAAATGTTTTTGAGCATGAATATTTTGAATGTGTTTGAGCATTTTTTTTGTTGATATTTCTTCAGTGTATCGAAACCCTTTATCTTTGTTTCGATATATTTTCATTTGTTTTGAAACGTGCTTGATGAATTCTTCTTAAACGTATCGACACGTTTGAGAAAAACTCTAACGTGCTCGTTGCTTTTTCTTCAATATATCTATACCCTATCCTAAGTGTCGATACATTTCTTTTGTCATATCGACATGTTTAAGAGGTGTTGGAATTTTGTCTAACGTATCGATACCTTTGAAAAAGGTATCGACACCTTCAAGACGAAGATTTTGTGTTATACGACTGAACGTATCGACACGTTTAAGTTTTTCTCAAATGTATCGATACCTTTGTGACGTCCTTTTGACAGAAACATCAAAATGTATCAAAACGTTTTAAATCGCATCAACACGTTTATCCTTCAGAAACCCAAAACTACGTCATTTTATATGAGTCCCGTGCTTAGATCCCGAGGGTATATCTATCATTTCCTACTTATCTTGTTCATATATTTGCATTGATTTTATACCCCGTGCACGTGTGGGTGAAATTCTATATTCATTCAGGAAGTTGGATTGGTTATAATGAAGTTTCGAGAATGAGAATGGGAAAGTATGCAATTCGTTCAGAAAAATGTAGAATTCGTTCAAACGAACCAAGGAGGAATTTAGAGCCAAATTCATTCGATCGAATAGCAGTACATTTGGTCGAATTGATCATTTCGTTCGAACGAATGATCGGCTGTTCAAACGAATAAGTGGGGAGCTCTCTAACTTTGAAAGTGCCAAATTCGTTCGATCGAATGGTTAATCGTTCGATCAAATTATAGTTCGTTCGAACGACTCCCGTGATTCGTTCGATCGAAGGCATCGTTTATTCGAATGAATGCTAGTTCGTTCGATCGAACAGACGTGAAATAACTATTTTACCCACTTTTAAAAGATTCTCCTTTGCATTTTTTAAGGACAAAATGGTAATTTCATCCTTAAGTTTATAAAAAAGGGGGCTGAGGGTTAGATTTCATGATTTTTACTTCTCTTTTTCTCTCTTCTCCCTTAGCTCACGTTCTCTCTATCTCTCTCTCTCAACTTTGCCACATTTCTTTGGATTTTTGATTTCTCTTCGCCTACGAGTCGTATCCTACCCGTATTGTACGCTGGGAGCATTAATTTGGTGGTAGAGGCTCTGGTTTCAAAAAGAGCACTTAGGGTTTTGGAAGGAGCATTCGGGGTTTTTCAGTTTTGAGATGAAATCGGAGTAAATCGACCACACCACAAGGTTCGTAACTTCGTTTGTAACTCGTCTATATATTCATTTCGTATTTTTACACACTTTAATTCGTATGGGTTTTCGTGTAGATTTTCATAGATTTAGCACTTATATTATAATTTTAATGCGTAATGTGAATTATAGTGAAGTCGTACAAGTCGTAAGAAACTAGAAGTATGATTTGGAGAAATTTGGTTAATGTAAACAGTAATCAGGGTTACTATTCGGACAAGTACATGGGGCCCATTAGTCAGAATCATGTTTATTAGTCGAAAGGGATTGATTTAGTCATAATGTGGGTCCATATCGATATTAATTAGATAATTTGGCATCTATTGAGGATTTTAGACGACTTCGTATAGTGGTTCGACGTTAGAAACTTGAGGTTAGCATGCATTGCACGCATTCAAACTCATATGTATATTGAAACGTATATTGATAGTATTTTTATACTTGTGGTTAGGTGACAGTTCGCTATTGAGGTACTCGTGTGACTCGTCGAGGAACAAGGGGAACTAGGGAGTGTATACCCTCCCTACACAGTGAGTGGATTCTTTTTGGTTTTACTATTCTATTTAAATCTTGTTTTATAAATATATGATGAAATGCGAAGATAATATAGATGTTTTTGCTTATTAAGGTTTTACTAGTCTATTTTATGTGGTTTTATATTAAATTTTAGAATGATTTGATCTATATACACATAAATATTTTTTTTATATGATGATATTGATACGGCCTTTGAGCCATGTTTTATGTTATGATTTATGGCCATCGAGCTGATTTTATTTGATGTGTTGATAATATGGCCTTTGGGCCAGATTGTGATATTTATTGTGATTGATGGCCATGTTGGCCTGCTTGTATTTTTATTGTGATGATGGCTATGAGAGGCCTGTATTTATGTACATTGATGATAACGTCCTTGTGAACCGGTTATTTACTGTAACTACAGGGTGATAGCTTGGAGGAGAGTTCACTGAGATGTGGACCCCTAGGTAAGTATTATGTGGTGGTAGCCCAGGGTTGACCTGGGAGAGAGGTCACCTAGGTGAGTGGAGGTTGTATAGGTGGACTGTTATATGATTGTAGTGATATTGTGATGATGATGAAATTTGTACACCTATGAGTCTCGTCGAGTTAGTCACGGATGTCACCCCGTGGCTGCTCGAGGCGAACGTCAGTGTTGTGTACTTTTTCTGAAAAACCCTGCATATTTTAAACCTTTGTATTTTGAATCTATTTTCACAAATAGCATGCTTTCCTTCATACAAAACCACTGACGGTCTCGGGATGCCCAGGGTCAGGGTAATCGCTGAGAAACACAGCCAGCCAACTGATTTTCTAAATGCATTTTGGAAATTCGGTTGAAAGATTATTTTCAATTAAATGATTTGAAATATATTTGGTTGTACTTATTAAACATTATTTACTTATGTTTATTTTGGTTCACTCACGAAGTATACTTCTGCAT
>JAVXUL010042824.1:0-10929 GCA_035590515.1 Trichilia minutiflora
AATCATGATTCCTCTTGATTTTCATCAATTCTAGCCTAGGGTTTGTGAGAGAAAAACTTACATTTATGCATGATTTAGGCCATAGAACCTTCAGATTTGAGAGAGAAAAACGAAATCTTTGCTTTAGAATGTGAAAATTGTCATAAAAATGGGTTTGATACTTTTAAAAATCCAGCGACGCTGCAGCAAGAATCTCTGGAAAGTTCGTTGCAGCGGAATTTTTTCTTTTTCACTATAGCGGGAATTTTTTTCTTCACTATAGTGGGCCTATCTAGAATTTTTGCTATAGCGGGATTTTTTTTCTTCGTTGCAGTGAGACTCTGATTTCTTGATTGCTTAGATTGCACTTTGGCTTTCCAAATTAAATTATAAAAATTAGAATAAAACCAACTAAAATAAATTAAATCAACACTTAAAGTAAAATAAAAATAATGCAAATAAACTAAATATTGGGTTACCTCCCAATAAGCGTTATATTTAACGTCCCCATCCAGACTTGACCAAACTCTTGTCACTCCGAATTTTCGAGCTTAAAATTCTCCTTCCCCTGCTCGATATCTTCATTTCCATAATAGTACTTCAGTTTTTGACCATTGACTCTGAACAAACGGCCATTTTCATTTTCAAGCTTGACGGTATCAAATGGTAATACCTTTTTGATGGTAAATGGTCCCCACCATCTCGACTTGAGCTTTCCCAGAAATAGCTTCAACCTTGAGTTGAATAAGAGGACTCAATGACCTGGAGTGAAGGATCTTCTCAAAATTTGCTTATCATGCCAGCACTTTATTCTTTCTTTGTAGATTCTTGAGCTTTCATAAGCTTCATTCTTAATCTCTTTTAACTCGTCAAGTTGAAGGAGCTGATAATTCCCAACACTCTTCCAATCAAAATTCAACTTTTTCACCATCGACTATATTCTATGCTCAAGTTCTATTGGTAGATGACATGGCTTCCCAAACACTAGCTTATAAGGTGACATCTCGATTGGTGTTTTGAAGGCTGTTCTATAGGCCTATAATGCATCGTCAAGCTTAATCGTCCAATCCTTCCTATTCGTATTCACAGTCTTATCAAGGATTTACTTAATCTCTCTATTTGAAATCTCTGCTTGACCATTTGTTTAAGGGTGGTAAGCAAGAGTAATCTTGTGCTTGACCCTATATCGACTCAACAAGACATTAAATAACTTGTTACAAAAATGAGAACTTTCATAACTGATTATTATCTTTAGAGTCCCAAACCTAGTGAAGATATTCTTCTCCAACAATTTCAACATAACCTTGGTATCATTAGTCAGAGTGGCTATGGATTTAACCTATTTAGACAGGTAATCAACTGCCACAAGAATGTATTGCTGATCATACGATGTAGAAAATAAACCCATAAAATCAATTCCACACACATCAAACAATTCCACTTCTAACACCCCATTTAACGACATCTCATGTCTCTTAGATATGTTTCCCACTCTTTGACACCTATCACATCCCTTCACAAAATAAAAGGAGTCCTTAAACAAGGTTGGTCAATAAAAACTTGATTGTAGGATCTTCGTCACTGTTCGAGAAGCACCAAAATACCCTCCATACAATGAAGAATGACAACTGCTCAAAATCTATTTAGCTTTATCATCATTCATACACTTCTAAATCATTCTATCAACACATTTTTAAAACAAAAACGGGTCGTTCTAAAGATAAATTTTCATATCATATAGCAACTTGTGTTTTTATTGATAAGTCAAATCTGGTGGTAGTACTTTACAAGCAAGAAAATTCACAATATCAACATACCACGACAATGGAGTGTGGATACTAAATAATATTTTATCCGGGAATAACTCTTAAATAGATGGCCCATCCTTCTCTTCTAATTCTATCCGTGATAAATGATCAGCTACTACATTCTCACTGTCCTTTTTATCACATATTTCCAAGTCAAATTCCTACAATAATAAAATCCATCGAGCCAATCGGGGTTTGCCATCTTTCTTTGCAAATAAGTATCGTATTACTGTATGATCAATATAGATGGTGACTTTAGACTCCAAAATGTAAGATCGAAACTTTTCTACTGCAAAAACTATTATTAATATCTCTTTTTTTGTGGTGGTATAATTCAGCTGAGCCTTATTCAACATCTGGCTCATATAGTAAATTTTTCGAAACATCTTATCCCTTCGCTGTCCAAGAACCGCTCCAATTGTAAAATCACTAGCATCGCACATAGTTTCAAATGGTTTTGCCCAATTTAGAGTAACTACGATAGAAGCTAAAACCAATTTCTGCTTGATCTTCTCAAAAGCCTCTCTATATGCATCATCGAATTTGAAAACTACACTTTCTCAATTAAATTGCAGAGAGGCTTCACAATCTTCGAAAGATCCTTGATAAATCTTCGATAAAAACCTGCATGACCCAAGAAACTCTGAACTCCCCTCACATTAATTGGCGGTAGTAGTTTTTAAATAACAGTTAACTCAGCTTGATCCACCTCGATCCCCTTCTTGGACACTAAATGACCCAACACAATACCATCTTTTACCATGAAATGATATTTCTCCCAATTAAGCACTAGATTCATGTCTTTACATCTTTGGAGTATCATAGAAAGACTGTGTAAATAATGGTTAAAAGATGTTTCAAAAACAGAAAAATCATCCATAAAAACTTTCATGATAGCTTTAATGAGATCTGAAAAGATGACCATCATACATCTATGAAATATAATCGGTGCGTTGCATAAATCAAATAGCATCTGTTGGAAAGCAAATATGCCATAAGAACAAGTGAAAGTTGTCTTCTTCTGATCTTCTGGGCAAATAAGGATCTGATTGTAACCAGAATAATCATCTAATAAACAATAAAATTCATGCCCAGCAAGTCGATCTAATATTGATCTATGAATAACAATGGGAAGTGATCTTTCTGAGTAGCCTTGTTAAGCTTCCGATAGTCGATACAAACTCTCCATCCTGTTACTGTTCTTGTTGGCACTAACTCATTCTTGTCATTTTTAGTAACGATGGTTCCACCTTTCTTGGGCACTACTTGCATCGGACTCACCTAAGGACTATCTAAAATATCATAGATGATAAACAACTTTAACACCTTGGCCTTAACCACTTCCTTCATTACTGGATTCAGTCTCCGTTGATGCTAAATAGTTGACTTGTACTCTTTTTTTATCAAGACTTTATACATACATATGGCTGGACTTATAACTTTAATATTTGAAATTGACCACCCAATAGCTGATATATATTTATTCAAAGCCTGTATTAATCTATCTTCTTGATATTGTTCTAATGACGATGAAATGATGACTGGTAAAATTGAGTTCTCACTTAAAGTATACCTTAAATGTTTAGGTAATTGTTTCAAATATGAAACTTCGGGGAGAGCTATGGGCTGGATCTGTTCAATCTTGTTATCACCAATTGCTTCAATTTCAATCAAATCTTCAAGAGTGAACACCCCACCTTTTTCCTCATTCTGAACTTCACAATAAAAATGCCCATCCTTAGTAGCTGGAAGATCTTCCTTACGTATATTAGAAGTTACCAAACAATGCACCAAAGGATCCTTTGAGGAAAGTCTAAAAATATGACATCTATAGCGCTTGATACCACATCCACTCTCTTTCAAGATTGGTCTCTATTTGAAAATTTCAATGATTGATAGATGTTGAATTATACTTCCTCGTCATTAACCCGTAAGGTAAGATTCCCTCCTTGAACATCTATAAGTACTCTTCCTGTTGTTAAGAATGGTCTTCCAAGAATGATTAGGATCTCTCTATCTTCTTCTATATCAAGTATCATAAAATCCATCGAAAGATGAATTTGTCCACCTTAACCAATACATCTTCGACCACTCCTTTGGGAAAAGATAGAGAATGATCTTCCATTTGTAAAGAAATGATCGTGGGTTTTACTTCTCTTAAACCTAGCTTTTTGAAGACAGAAAGAGGCATAAGATTGATGCTGGCACCAAGATCACACAATGCCTTATCAAAAGGTGAATCTTCAATAGCGTATGGAATTGTAAAATTATCCGGATCTTTAACCTTCTGAGGCATTTTCCTTTGAAGAATGGCGCTACACTCCTCCGATAATTTCACCATTTCATGATCTTTCAATCATCTAGTTTTTAGACATCATTTTTTTTTATAAATTTGCATAATTAGGCATTTGCTCTAATGCCTTTGCCAAGAGACTATTGATATGAATTTTCTTGAAAATATCCAGAAATTTTCTGAATTGCTCGTCTAACTTCTTTTTTTGAAAAAAATGGTTTGGTAAAGGCCTAATAGGTGGATTATCTGGAAATAAGATTTTTAGGCCACTGTTCACTTTTGCTGGTTTCTCCATTATTTTTTTCAGAATTTTTAACTTCTTCTCTCTCTTTAATTTTCTCCTTCTCTTTAGCAGGCTATACGACTTCCTTCCTCGATTGCAATTCTACCTCTCTCCCACTTCGCAAGGTGATTGTATTACAATGATCCTTGGGATTTTTCTCCATGTCACTAGGAAACTTGCTGGATGATTATTCTTTTATGGCCTTAGCAAGTTGATTGATCTGTATTTCCAATAACTTCATGGTGGCTCCCATATTCCTGCAAAGAGTCTCAATGCTTTCAATTCTTACCTCATTCTTATTAAACCTCCCTCTAGTCTCATTGATAAATGTCCTCATAAGATCTGCTAAAGATAATTTCTTTTCCACATGATTTTGCATAAATCCTGGAGGTGGTTGTAACATATTTCTTGTATTGCCATAAGAGAAATTTTCATGATTTTGAAGCCCTGGATGGTAGTAAGTGGGCAAGTTGTTGCCTCAGAAATTGAAGTTTCTGTTATTGACATATTGAACTTGCTCTTGATCATCTTCAATCCCAAAATAAGATGTACTTGCCATAGCTATTGATTTCTTGTTCGATGATGGGTCATTACTTGTCATGGCCGAAAGTTTACTTGTAAAAGCTGAAACTTGTGCTATTAATGCCACAATAGAATCCATTTCATGCACACCAATAACTCTCTCTGATTCTTCTTATTTGGCCATTGATAGTTATTAGAGGCCATCTCTTCAAGCAATAACTGAGCCTTCTTTGCTGTCTTGGACAAAAGAGTTCCTCTGACTGCTGCATCCACTATGGTTCTTATTTGCCCATTTAAACCATTATAAAATAGTTGAATTTAGAATTAGTCTTGATACCCATGCTGGGGGCATCTCCGAATCAAATCCTTGAATCTATCTCAAGCCTCAAATAATCGTTCGAAATCCAGTTGTCTGAACTATGCTATCTCCCCTATAAGCTGTAAAGTCTTCGATGGTGAAAAGAACTTCGATAGAAATTTCTGAGCATGCTCTTCCTATGTTGCTATACTCCCGAACTGTAATAATTGGAACCATCCTCTAGATCGATCCCTTAATAAAAAAGAAAATAGTTTGAGTCGGATTATATCTTCAGTCACCTCGTTCATCTTCACTGTGTCGCATATCTCCAAGAAAGTTCTAAGATGAACATTAGGATCTTTATGAGACAATCCTTCGTACTTATTCTATTGGATCATGTTAATCAATACAGGCTTCAGTTCAAAGTTGTTAGCCTGAATGACTTGTCTCTGAATCCTGGAATAGTTATTATTGACTATTGATATGAAATAATCTCAAAGAGCTCTTTGTTGATGATTGTCTTCAGCCATTTGATGAGCTTGATTTCTAATCTCTTCTTGTTCTCTAGGTCTTTCCCTCCTTCTAGCACCTTGATTTCTTCGACGAGTGCGTTCGATTTTTGGATTAAAATGTGCTAGCTCTAAACTTCGAATTCTTCGCATAAACTAAAAAAAACTAAACACAAAACAGAACACAAATTAAACTAAAAGAAAATTAACAAGAAAAACATCCAAATTAAAATCAATCACTTGGTCACAATATCAACTTAAGTCAAACATCTAACACATAATTCCCTGATAATGGCACCAAAAACTTGATCGTGTGTTCGAAAACATAATAAAAATAACCACAAGTGCACAGTATCGAGTTTTGTAATGTAGAACAATAAATGTTGGATTGTCGATCCCTAGAGAAATATGAAATGTTCTAAATCTGGATATTGCAATTAAAATGATTCAACTCTATTTGGGTAAATGTAAATATAGATTGACTCTAACCAACTAAAACTAAGATAAAAATGCTATTAACTAAGATAGTGAGAGAATTCTATTTAAAACATGCTTAAGGGATATAAGTACACCAAAGTTTCTATGTTCACACTAAATTACTATCATTTAAATCCAGTTACTTATTAACTAGGATTTATATAAATTTTATCTCATCTTTTGAATCTTGATAAATTCTTATACACCACTACCCAAGATAATATTCCTATTCAACTTAAGTAATTAGTGCATAATATTCCTATTTAACTCAAGTAATTAGTTCAGTCATTAAGTATAACCCTAAATTTGTTACCTAGCAAATAATTGTTTTCCAACAAGTTAATAACTGGGTTATGCTTCCTTAGTCCTATACAATAAACTCACTTTTCCAAGCATAGTTCATGTATCATTTAAATTAGTTTAATGGTCAGTTAAACTGAGCAATAAAAACAGGAGTATAAATAGGTAAATATTTCATTTGATAATAAATAGATTCAGAATATAAATACTAAAGGTTTATTACACCCTTAAGCACAAGAAAATTAGCCAACCATGGTGAGTATTACAATACCA
This sequence comes from Trichilia minutiflora, assembly GCA_035590515.1. Taxonomy (NCBI): domain Eukaryota; kingdom Viridiplantae; phylum Streptophyta; class Magnoliopsida; order Sapindales; family Meliaceae; genus Trichilia; species Trichilia minutiflora. The sequence goes on from JAVXUL010042824.1 coordinate 6,743, forward strand.
AATACTTTCCAGAATATGTTTTGCATATAATAAAATACTAAAAGAATAGAGAAAGAAAACTCTTGAAATATATTGGAGTCTGTTCTTGTGTTCTTCTTTCTTCCCCCAATCTCTTAGGATTTTTATTTCCCAAATTAGGTCTGAAATCTTCTAGAATCTCTGGTGGCTGCTAGGTTTCTCCTCCTTCACGAATCTCATGAGAGATCCTTTAAATAGTGAGTTTTAGGGCACCAGTAGAGACAACTCCTCGTTATGGTGCTGCAGCGTGCAAAAAATATTCCCACTGCAGCGAGACTTTCTGCCTTTCTCACTGTAGCAGAAGAAAAACTCTCACTGCAACGAGGCATTCTGGAATACTCGCTGCAACGAGAAACAAAACTTGGTTGCAGCGGGGGTCCCTGCATCTCTCGCTGCAGCGAGAGAAAAAATAGTCCGGCTGCAGCGAGGAACCTATTCCAACTCTTCATAGATTTTACTGCTCCACATGCCTTCTTCTCAATGCCATTTGAAATACCCTGAATCAACCCATTTCTTGGTGAATTGACACAACTAGAACCTCCACAAAACTAACAAGAAAAACATAAAAATACCAACGAAATTACTTGAAACTTAACCAAAGATCGTAGCAATGGATGAGTGATAAAATCACTCATCATCGACCAGGTTTTCAAAAGAAAATTTAGCAAAAGTATGAACTAATCTTTTTACCGACTAGATTTCAATCAAGGATTATATAAACTAACACAAATGTTACAATAAAGTTGGCATAAAAAAGTGAAGATTTGATAGAATGAAAAGACCAATTCATTTGACTGAAAATCAATACAAACTTTTTAGAAAGTTTTTGAAATTTAGCTGAACAAATCAGATAATCGGTTGGATAGAGCGAATTAATCTTTTCATTCAACCGAATCTTAGTCAACATTTTTCCTATAGAACACCAAAACTTTTGATAGAATGAATATGATCATTCAATCGACCTAATCATATGGAACTTTATATTTTTACTCTTTTCATAAAGAAGGTTCAAACCCTTGACTGGTCAGCTTTACAACTTTGTTCAAAATTATTGCTTTGCACTTTAGGATTTCAAACTCTACACTTAGTGGATTCCAAGTTCCTTGAAAATATTTAATGCTAATATTTTTGTATTATCCAGCGTTTCTATTGCATCATTTGCAATACCAAAAATTTTGCTAATAGACACTTTTAGTTAACATATAATGTATGTATATATCAACGTATTATTCATCAGTTTATATCTGATGGTACTTGTTCATTGAGTGTTATGAATGCAACATTTATACAAACGAATAAGGATTAGCATTTGTTAGGTTTAAATCTTGATAAATAGTTTTAATATTTAGGATTAAAGGGTTAAACATTTAGGATTGAAAATTTGTTATGAATTCAAGTTTTAGGATTCAATTCATTGGTCAATACACATATAAAGATTCATAATTATTGAATTTGGTATCAAGCTTAAGAATTTAGAGTTATTGAATTCAAGTTTAACTTTTATTTTGAATTGGGATTAAGGATATCCTATATTAATTCTTAATTTTTGCAGGCAAAGTTTTAACTTCAAACAAATACTACCACTCTTTTTCTTTATTATGATTTCTTCTTTGTAATCATTGTACTTCTAATTTTTATCAACTTTTTATTTTTACTTAATTTATAAAGACAACTTATTTGACTTAAAGAAAATTGATTAATATTTACGTTAAATAAATTTATAAAATCAAAATTTACATACTTTCTCAAACTAAGCTATATTTCAAAAAAGACTTTTAACAATTATATCTTAGACAAATATTAATAAAAACACTCTGTTTATTTTTTAATAAAATACATGTAAATTCTAATAGATAATAGTTTTTATTGAATATATAAAAAGTTGTGATGAATAAATATTTTGGTTTATTATTTTTAGATATTATTATTCTAGATAGAATGGCAAAAATCCGGTTCTAGGCTGAATATTGACATATTTGAATCTGTATTTGAATAAAAAAAGAGGACTCCGAATTCGGATTAATAATAGAATTTTAAGCGGAGCGGATGTGGTGCGAATTTTTAAGATCTGGATATTTGAATATGTGGATATCCCAGAAAAAAGTTTGAATAATACAAATTTATCATCATCCTATTACTTACTGACCCAACCCGCTCGTAACCACAAATTCACACGATGTCTCCCGAAGACTACCAAATTCACACAATCTCTCCCGAAGCTAAATTGAATCGAATCCTAAATTTGAGAAAAGAGTGAAGGAGTTGCAATCAAGGTCAAGCAATAATCCATTTTGTAACACTGTGCATAAATTTGTGTGAAGTCTCATTAAAAAAGCAACGCACCCAAACAAAACCTAATAGACCTAAACAACATCAAGTCTATGATTTCAATTAGCATGTTTTAGCACATACCACAATTTCAAATAAAACTTTATTTTTGGACAAACAAAGAGGAATATTACACTTATTTGTATTCGGTTAACCTTGTTTGGTTACAGATATCTCAGAAATTTTCGAACACCATGATTTTCCTATTGCATCCTTTATCGCTTTTGAAAACGAACCAACCAAAGATTGGAGATGGATTTTAGGGTTTCAAAGGTAGAGATAAGAGTATTTGCAGGATAAAATCCAATATCAAGAAAGGAAGAAAACAAACACGGACCAGCAAGCATTCAAGGAACAATCTTCAGTCTAAGAGAACAAATCAATCCAGATTGCAATGCTAACCTCAAGCATTCAATGAACAATCTTCAATCCAAGAGAACAAATCAATCTAGATTGCAATGCTAATCTCAGAACCTTTAAACAATTGATTACCAGTAAAATGCAAAAAGAAAAATGAACAAACGAATACTCCCTCTTCAAGAAGAAAACAGGACTTGATTTATTGAATCTAAAGAGAGACAAAGAATATACAAGTAGAATCTCAATCCACTCTTCTATCATAGTAACTTTCAGTTTTATAGTTTTCTAAGTCTGTCACCCAGCATTCTGTAACGTACGGCATACATTATCACATGCTTCTAACAGAATTTAACTAATCCAAACTCCCACGTGTACACTCTCAATTTCCCTCTTTTTCTACCAACTTTCGGTTACAGCTATTAACTAACTACTCTTCAGCTTCAACTTCTTTCCCAGCTTTAATCTTTCAGCTTCTAGCTTAAAGTTTACAGGATTACCTTTACACTTCACTTCTTTACCTTAATCCTCAAACTTTACAAGACACGAGTTCTTCTTCTTTTTTATGCTATATCACTTCTAGAAATTACTCCTACAAGTAAACTAGCTTAACAAGCTATCTTGCTGCTTCTCAAGACTTTCCTCACTCTTTTCAAGCAACACCAGTTTTAGCTTTTCAAATTATCATTCCTTAAACCCATCAAGCTTAAGCAATGGTTAAACTTGTTTACTGTCATTGCTTTTGTTAGAGCACCAGTTGGATTTTCAAATGTGTGAATCTTCACCAGCTTCACCACTTCCTTCACAACATCTTTCACAAAGTGCACTTTTATATCAATGTGTTTTGACCTTTTATGATACACATGATGTTTTATAAGCTGCAATGCACTCTAACTGTCACTAAATAATCTCACAGCACCTTGTTTATACCCGTTACAAATCCTTTAAGCTATATAACTTCCTTCATATCTTTTGACATAGCCATGTATTTAGCTCTGTTGTTGATAAAGCAACAACATGTTGAAGGGAGGATTTCCAATTAATCATACAACTGCAACCATGAATATATAACCTATTAAAGACTTTCTTCTATCTAGGTTTGCTATATAATCTGCATCAACATATCCTTATAGACTAACTCTTTATTCAAGCTGCCTTTAAGATACTTCAAGATTTATTTTACTGATTTCTTGTGTTCCATTCCAAGTTTTTTCATGTACCTGCTAACTACACTAACTCCATGAGCTATGACTATGTTTGTTTTTGAGCATACCATAATAAACATCAAACTTTCAATTGCACTTGCATATAAGATGCCTGCCATTTGTTGCTTTTCTCTTTCGGTCTTTGAACTTAACTTTGTAGATAACTTGAAATAGGGGCAAAGGGTATGTTGATAGGCTTTGCATCTGATGAGTACATAAAAGTGTATGTGTATTAAGAGTTAAATTTATCATTTTACACTTAAAGTATGATTATCTCTC
>JAVXUL010042845.1:0-10928 GCA_035590515.1 Trichilia minutiflora
TTTTATTATTTATATATTATTAAAAATTCCGTTTTTACGTTTCGATTTTACGTTTCGATTTTTTAAAGAGAAAACGATTTTAATTAAAAAATCGCGATTTTTAATTTATAAAAATATTTTAAATATTTTATTATTTATATATTATTAAAAATTTCGTTTTTACGTTCCGATTTTTTAAAAAGAAAACGATTTTAATTAAAATCACGATTTTGATAACTTTGATTGTGATTATTTGAGATAAAAGATGGGAATAAGAGTATCATTAAGATATATTACTCTAATATTTATTTAATTTCTTAAATGATATAACTTAGTCATTTGCTGGGCAAAATGCTATAATTTTAAAATTAAAATGAATGTGAGGTCATTTTTCTTTTTAAGGTGAAATATCTTTTGCAAAAGAGAGAAATATAGTAATCATTAGCAATTTGTTCAGCATTTTAATTTTTACACAACCACTAATTTCGAACTCTATATAATTTTTAGACGCCCCCAAACTTTGAATTTTTGATGTAACTATTGTAAAATTATAAATATATTTAAAGACACTAAATTTTAATAAAAAATTTTATTTTACAATAATAACTGTAAAACAAAACCAAAAATATTTTTAAAAACTAACTTATATTTTAATCAATATTTTATATTTTAATTTTTAATTTACAATAATAATTATAAAGTAAAAACACTATAACATCTCAATACCAAAACTCTTAAATTACAACCACACCCATAGCTAATTCGAGTAATAAAATTTCGAATCCAATCCAAATATTAGTAAACCATATTTATATTTTGATGAAAAAATCTATTACTGTATTTGAATAAATATTTAATTTTTATACCAAACGAATATCAAATATTTTAAATTAAATTATCTGAATTATTTGATATCACAAAAAAAATTAGATTTTTTATTCTCGCAAATTAAAGAAAACTTTTGATAATAAGAAGAGAGAGTAAAGAAGATAAATTAAAATTTAGATATAAATAATTTAGGATGAAATTTTGTCAAATTTGAATTTGTCTTCATTTTTTAAATTACAAGTTTTAAATCAATATTTATATAATAAATTTATTTATTAATTTAATTAATTAATATATTTAACCTTTGTCTTATAAACTCAAGTTCAATTCTTATTAACTATATTTTTATATTTTATTAATTTTTTATAATATAAATCCATTCAATTCTTATTAATTATATTTTTATATTTTATTAATTTTTATAATCCAAATTCAATCATAATATTTTTCGAGTTACCTCTAAATTGAATTCACTTTGTATTTATAAGTGAATTTTTTAAAATCTTATTATATTCGTATTTTAATTATGATACTATTTAGATATTTTTATTAAGGTCCAATTCAAAGGTTCAGGCCTATCATACAAGTATAGTCCTCTCCCATAAATCTTTAAATATGACGTCGTTTCGAGACCTCTTCCTTTAGTACCTATAATAGTAGAGCCTTTTCGGGTGTTCGTCTGAGACTAGTGGTTAGAGAATTTTTTTAGGGTTATCCACCATCAAAATTAGCTATCCAATACCCTGCCTAGGGGGATTTACTCACGCATATACTGTGCATGACCTCGAAATTTTGGGACCTCAAAGTCTCAGAGATACCTGTGATATGGACGTCATTCACGATACTGTTATATAGTGTCAACAAAGCCCTGACACATTTCCAAAAAATACATCGGGGGTTTAGAGCCTTTGGGAATGCCGATGCTCGGGTCTCGGGAGAAATAGGTGCTCGAATCTCAGGGAATCGACGCTCAGATCTCAGGAATTTTGGAGGTTTTTCCCCGGGGGATATGTGCTCGAGGTGTACGTGGTAGAGAACAGTACCACGATATCCGCATCCCGTGATTTCTGCTATAGGCTTTTTGAACACGTCAGCTATACGACGACACGTGTCCACAAGATACGGAATTCCATAATTCCAATATAACTGAATCCATGAATAATAGGAGATACATTTTCAACATTCAGAGAATATTTTACATTTTTGGGAACTGGCTCTCACACTACACAATAGAGAGAGAAGCACAAAAACATAAACGAAATATTTTTTAAAAATTTTTTTTCTCTGATTTCGTCTTTCTTTCTTCACTTCACACACAAGCAAAACTCTTACTGACTTAAGTATCGGATGATTTTCGTTAAAAAACCAGCTTTATCCCTAAGATTCCCTTTGTTTTACAGTCAGAGATCAAGAGCTCGAGGAAGAAAATCAACTGGTGCTTGAGGTTGAAGATGACCACAACTTCTCGTATCAATATTTGGCGCTGTCTGTAGGGACCTTGAACAAAAAACCAAAGAATAATCAACTTCAGTGAAGATGACGAATACCAGAGGTTATTCAACCAGGAGGCATGTGTCAAAGCGGAGAAATACATATGAAGACTCTATTGATTCTACCGTTGTAGCAGATGGAGTGGATAACACTTTGCATGAAATTTTAGAGCACGAGAGCTCTCGGTCTAATGTTGGTGAGGGTCATGCACGAAAGTTACCTCAGTCAAGAGAGACGGATGAGATGACATATGTGCTATAGCTACTCCAGGACAGTGAATGACGACATGCAGAGAAGGATCAGCAAATACAGATGCTGGTCAAAGAAATATCAGAGATGAAGAAGATAATACAGCTAAGCGCGCTGGATACGAAGGTGCCAGACGAAGGTACAAAGGTATCAGATAAAACTGTGGAGAGTAATATTTCTTGATCAGAAGCTATGGTGAGGAATGACGAAGGGGTGAGAAGAAAACCTAGGACTAAAAAATATACAACTGCAAAAAAAGGAAAGAGTAAGGCCGCTGAGGAGCCTCACCCGAAGAAAGTGGGAGGCAGGGATGCATGCATGCCTTTCCTCACCTGTGAGAGGCATCATCCCGAGTTTACACGGGTCTCTCAAAGCCCAGAAACGGTTTAAGAGATACTCGATGAAATCAATTTACTCCCAAGTGATATGAATGTACTTTTGAAGTAGAGACGAAGGAGAGAACGTGAAGTCTTCAAGCACAGGTATTCGTGCCGTGAAGAAGATTAGGGACTCAACACCAAGGAGAAAGACGTGGAGGCCTTGGTGAAAAAGCTGGTGGAGGAGATGAACAGTGAGAAGATGTGGCCCCGAGGTGAACCAGCTGAGTCTATCTAACAAATGGGGTCATATGCAAAGTCACCTTTCAACCCTAAATTATTGGGCCAAACCTTACACAAGAAGTTTAAAATACTCCAGATTACTCTATTTTCTGGGAAGACGGACCCATCATTGCATATGAATTTCTTTCATGAGATGATGCTTATTCAGGATTTAAGTGAAGACCAGATGTGTTATTTATTCCCATTGATCCTAAAAGGATAAATAAGAAAATGGTTTATGGGTTTGACTCCAGGGAGCATTCGTGGCTTCGAACAACTATACAATATATTTACTGTCAAGTTCAGAGGAGCAGTCTTTAATACTAAAATCCGAGCTCTTTGTTACTGCTCAAATAAGAAAGTGGCGAAAGTCTCAGGAGCTTCGCCAAGAGATACCATAAGGAAGTGCTTGAGTTGGGAGCCTTCTATCACCCTTTGTCACTAGAAGGGCTGAAACAGGGGTTAAAAATAGACAGGGCTTGGTATTCTATATGCAAGTCCTCGGTGAAGATATACGAGACTGCTCAGAGAAAATTACTTGATAAGATTGAAGTCAAAAATCAAGTAATGCTGAAGATGAAAGAGCAGAAACCAGGGGGGCTCCCCCGAAAGATAATAACCGGTTTAAAAAGTCATACAACAAGAAGTGAAAAAATGATAAGAGAAAGTTTTTCGAGCTGAGCCGCGGGAGAGACAAAGCCCCCGAGTAGTATTACAGGAGTGACAGACGTAGGGAGGAGCCTTATGTTAAAAAAAAGAGGTCACCTAAGAGAGATGACTTGAGGCGAGTAGCTCAGGTAGAAGAGACGAGGAAATTCACTCCCCTAAATGCACCCCTTTCCCAAATTTTGGAGGAGGTGAGGAGGCGAGGGACTCTTCTGTTATACCCCTGCCTGATCAGATATAAACCAATGGGGGAAGCCAAGAACAGATTCTGTGAGTTCTATCAAGACGTGGGACACTTGACAAACGATTGTTACAAACTCCAGAATCAAATTGAGGTTTTGATCAGGAATAACTACCTGATTGAATTTGTGGCTCGAGATGATGACGAAGTCCAAAATCTGAGATAGGATCAAAGGCACAACGAGGCCATGGTGATTACAGGGGGCCCTACACTGGTTGAAAACTCAAATAACTCTCGGAAGAATTATTCTCGGTATTCTCTTTCGAACACCAATATGGAGCCGCACATGTTGAATGTACGAGTAGAAAAGAGGCCCAGAGTGGGGTATCCTAATATTATTTACATATAAGGATGAGTGTGGGGTTCATTACCCACATGACGATACCCTGATAGTAACGTTGACGGTTGGGACTTTTCAGATTAATAAGATATTGATTGACACAGGAAGTTCTACTGATATCATCTTCAAAGAGACCTTAGATTCTTTAGGCATCAAGGATCTAAGGTTGAGACCTACCGAGACTACCTTGCATGAATTTGAGGAGTCCTATGTCTATCCCCTAGGTACAGTGCAATTATCAGTGACAATGGGTGACCGACCCTATCACAAAACCATAATGGTAGAATTCCAGGTTGTTAATCTGAATATGCCATACTCCATAATTTTGGGGAGACCATTCCTCTAATCTACAAAAGTAGTGGAGAGTGTTCATTATATGAAGTTGAAGTTCAGAGCATAAGATGACATCGGGGTTGTAAGGGGAAATCAGAGAGATGCCCGATCTTGCTTTGCCACTGCTTCGCCATTGCTTCCAGGAATTCTTCTGTATTCATAAATGCCCACTAGAAGGAACAATTGCAGGGTATGTAGAAGGCGATCAACAGGGGGACCAGCAGAAGAGATGGGTAAGGAGGTCGGTCAGTTTAAAGAGACGTCATCTGTTGAGCCATTCAAAGAGATAGAGTCTATCACTGTAGATGATGGATGGCCTGAGAGATCCATGAAGATTGGATCCAATCTGACCCCCGAGCATAAAATAACGTTGATAGAGGTATTAAGACAAAATATCGATGTATTTGCCTGATCCCATAATGACATGCCGAAAATTAGTGCTCAAGTTATTTCACACTAGTTGCTGGTGAATATAAAATTCAAGCCGTTGGCTCAAAAGAAACGAACATTAAACTCTAAAATAAGGGAGGCCATCAAAGCCGAAGTCGACAAGCTTCTAAAAGCGGGGTTCATCTGAGAAGTTCAATACCCCAAATACATTGCAAACGTGGTGATGGTAAAAAAGGCCAATGAAAAATGGAGGATGTGTGTAGATTTCACCGACCTGAATAAAACTTGTTCAAAAGATAGCTTCCCCCTCCCAAAGATTGATCAATTAGTAGATGCCACGACTGATCACGAACTCTTTAGTTTTATGGATGTTTTTTCGGGTTATAATCAAATCAGAATGCATGAACCTGATCAGGACAAGACTACATTTATCACAGACTAAGGGCTGTACTGTTAAACAATCATGCCCTTTGGATTAAAGAATGTAGGGGCGACGTTTTAGAGATTAGTTAATAAGGTTTTTAAACCTTTGATCGGGTCAACCATGGAGGTTTATGTTGATGATATGATTACAAAATCTGTGAAAGCCTCAAACCATGCTAAACATTTGGAGGAAACCTTCTTCTATTTGAGGAGGTATAACATGAAGTTAAACACCGAGAAATGTTTATTCAGAGTCGGAGTTAGAAAATTTCTCGAGTACATGGTCAGTCAACGAGGCATTGAGACCAACCCGTAAAAGGTTAAGGCCATCCTAGATTTGAAATCCCCGATCATAATAAAGGAGCTGCAAAGTTTGACAGGGAGGTTGGCAACCCTGAGCAAATTTATCTCGAAGACCACGGATAATTGCTTCCCTTTCTCTAGATGATGAGAAAAGGGAAGAGGTTGGAATGGGATGAGAATTGTAATCGGACTTTTGAGAGCTCAAGGAATATTTAGTACACGTTTCTCATCTTGTAAATCCCGAGAAAGGGGATGTTTTGCTACTATATTTGACAGTTGACAAGCATTCCGTGAGTTCCGTTCTTGTGAAGAAAGCCGAAAAAAAGGTGCAAAGGCCTGTGTACTACATGAGCAAATCTTTACTGGATGTTGAAACCCGATATACTCCACCTGAGAAGTTCATCCTTTCACTTGTTATTGCTGCTAAAAAGTTATGCCCTTACTTCCAGACTCATCAGATAGTTGCGATGACAGACCAATCCCTAAGACAAATTCTTCATAAACCAGATTTATCAAGAAGATTGATGAAGTGGTCTGTGGAACTCAATGAGGATGATATAGACTATCGGCCTCGGAAAGCTATTAAGGGATAAACTCTGACAGATTTCATGGCAGAACTAACGGTCTTAGAACATCTCATCATATTGTAGGTCTCGGATGTCAACAACACCCGAGACGAGAAAAGTATACCCGATTCTAAGGTCTTAGAGGGTATTTGGCAGTTGCATATTGACGGAGTATCGAACATTCAAGGAGGTGGAGCAGGAATAATCCTGAGGAGGCCAGATGGAGAAGAGGTCATGTATTCCCTGCAGTTTGATTTCAAAGTAACCAACAACGAGGCGGAATATGAGGTACTAATCAACGGGATTAAGTTGGCTCAGGCTTTAGGAGCCTAGGACTTGATCATAAATAACGAATCCCAGTTAATCGTCAACCAGCTCAATAGACAGTTCCAAGCTTGAGAGGATAATATGTAAGCTTACTTGGTCCAAGCAAAGAAGTTAATGGAGGCATTTCAGAGTGTCACCATAAAACAACTCTTCCGAACAGAAAGTTTCAGGGCCGATTCTCTGGCAAAATTGGCCCCAGTATTCAAAAGAAAAACTCCAGCTACGGTGCTAGTCGAGATCCTGACACAGAGAAGTGTAGACCTCAAAGAAGACTTCGTTGCCGTCTTGCAAGAAATCTCTGACCCAAAGTGGATAAAGGAGTTAAAGTCTTACATTCAACATGGAGAGCTACCAACTAATAGAAATGAGGCCAGAAAGATAAAGAATCGATCATCTAGATAGGGCGGATAAGGTCCTTGAAGAAATCCATCATAGGACCTGCGAAAATCACAGAGGGGCTCGTTTCTTGATGTATAAAATCATTCAACAAGGATACTATTAGCCCTCAATTTTGTAGGATGCTTCCAGGATGGTCAAATCTTGCCATCAATGTCAGATTCACGGAGATATTCTAAGACAGCCCCCAAAGAAACTCACTTATCTTTCGAGTTCTTGACCTTTCTTTTAATAGGGGTTGGATTTGATTGGACCGCTGTCAATTGCCCAAGCCAACACTAAGTATGCCGTTGTGATAATAGATTATTTCACGAAGTAGGTGAAAGTAGAATTGCTCTCCAGCATAACAAAGAAAAAGACTACAGTCTTCGTCAAGTAAAATATCATGTACCGCTTCGGAGTCTAATAAATATTGGTGGTCGACAATGGAAAGCAGTTCGATAATGCTAGGTTCAAAGAATTCTGGTTAGATTTCTGTATCGACCTGAGGTTTGCTAGCCCAGCACATCCTCAGGCCAATGGACAGGTGAAAGTTGCTAATAAAGTAGTCAATAAAGCACTCAAGAAGAAGCTTGGGAAATATAAAGGAGCGTGGATCGATAAACTACTCGAAGTACTTTGGGCTTATAGAATCACTCGCCGCACAACAACGGGAGAATCTTTTTTTTATTAGCATTCGAATGTGAAGCTATGATCCCCATAAGGATCATCGATATCCTAACCTTCTGAGTGCAAGATTACAATGAAAAAAAGAATGAAGTTAGCCAAAGATTAGAATTGGATTTATTACATGGAAAGAGAGATAAGGTCTCAATTCGGGTAACAGTCCACCAACAGAAAGTGACCCGATATTATAATTAAAAAGTTAGACACAGAACCTTTCAAAGAGGAGATCTAGTCCTCAAACGGGTGACTCTTAATACCAAACTCCCAGGTGAAGGGGTATTTGGAGTTAATTAGGAAGGATCACACAAAGTCATTCAAATACTCAGACCAGGGATATGCAAATCGAAAACCCCGAACGGCACCCCAATTAGAAAGCTGTGGAACATAGACAGACTAAAAATCTATTATCCTTGATCCGACCCTTTTTACAACAAACCCCCCGATCTCGCGATCAGTGTCTTGAACACTTACTTCATGGAGAACACTAATCACGCCTCTCTCTTCAGTACTCTAATTAGATTTGATTTTATGTCAAGACTAGCTGAATCTTTTAAAGTTAAAGACCTTATACCAGCGAGACCACGTCATCTCCGTGCTAAAGATATTTGTTGGGACGGTGTGGTGAATAGGCAACCCATACACCAACATTGCTGGGACAATGTGGTGAATAGGCAACCCACATACCAACATTAGTAACTTATGAAACCACATCGTTTCGAGGTCATATGAACCACGTCGTTCGAGATCGATTACTAGATCAAGTCTTTTGAAGGGACTGAGTTTTTTGAGAAGACCTTATATCAATGAGACCACGTCATCTCCATGCTAAGGATATTAGTTAGGACGGTGTGGTGAATAGGTAACCCACACACCAATATTAGTAGCTTATAAAACCACGTCATTTCGAGGTCATATAGACCACGTCGTCCGAGATCGGTTATTGGATCAAGTTCTTTTGAATGGATCGAGTTATCCTGAGAAGACCTTATGCCAACGAGACCACGTCGTCTCCGTGATAAGGATATGTGCATCTTAAGAAACCATATTAATCTGAGGCTCTTGAGGCATTGATGCTCAAGGCCAATTATAGGGATCATATCATCCCCAGTTTTATTCATATACTGAACCATGTCGTTCATGATCCGAGCCTGTATGCTGCTTATGATTTGTTGTTACTTTATGATATTGTTTTAATCGGATAATTCAATGGATTGACTTGTAAATATTTTTCTGATTGTGTATGTGATTTGTTTTAGTAATTATCGAGATTAATTTATTAGCCTTTTACCTTTATCTCTTTGTGATGAATATGTTTGCCATTTTTAATGTTATTGCTTATCATCTTATGCGAACTGGTATGTTTGACGGAAATATTCTAAGTAATTTACTCGGATATTTATTTTGAGATGATCTCATATGTTGATGAAAATTGTCTAAATAATTTGCTCGAGTATATATTCTAAGATGATCTCGCAATATTGTTGAACTTCTACCTAAGTTATTTGCTCGGGTATATATTCTGAGATGATCTCGCAATATTGTTAAACTTCTACCTAAGTTACTTGCTCGGGTATCTATTTTGAGATGATCTCGCAATATTGTTAAACTTCTACCTAAGTTACTTGCTCGGGTATCTATTCTGAGATGATCTCATATAGTGCTAAAATTTGGCTAAGTCATTTGATCGGATATCCACACCGAGATAATCTCTACATTACTGGATTGAATTTATCATAGGATGTTTGCTTGGATATACACATTGAGTTGATCATCATGCTTGATGCATATATTGAACCGATTATCATACTTGACTAGATTTTATCTAAGTTATTCGCTCAAATATCCCTATTAAATTATTTGATTATTTATCAATTCATTTGGTTGGATATCCACACTGAGCTGAGTGTTAAACTTGGTGGGATTTTTTTAAAGTCATTTATTCGGATAAATATTCTATGTCAAACACAATCAAGAGAATGCAAGAGCAAAATTAGAAGAACAAATATTTATTAAGGTATTCGGTTTATACAGACACCGGAGGCTAATATTATTACAGACCACCCGACTCTACTTGTCCTTCTTTACAGCTTTGGGATCTTCGGGTGTGGGGTCTGCTGGAGGGTCGGTAAGAGGCTGGTCAGTTATCTTGGGAGGATCAACATGGGTTCCCTCGACTGCAGTATCCAAGGCAGGGGCTTCCTTGTTCACTTTTTGATCTTGGACCCTGAAGTTTGGCATTTCACGCCCCAACTCTTCATAAAGTCACCCGAAGTACAGGTGAGGGTATTTCTCTTGGAAGGTTTGGCAGGTCAGGTCAATGACCTGATTCATTGTAGCCTCCCCTTCAGCCTCGACGACTACCACTACAGCCTAGATTCTCTCGAATTCACCGACCAGCTGCTTCTTCCAAAATTTCTAGCTCGGATTATTACAACCCTATCCAAGACTTTAGATTGGTATTCTCCAAACAAACTCCGAATATGCAAATTTTGAAGAAGCGAGCTGGAGTTCGAGCTCTTCTTTTTCTTTTTGTCAAGCCGATTCTTTTGCCTCCCATTACGTTCTCTTGGTGGCCAAAGCTGCCTCTGTCTTTTCCCTCTGATCGATAGTATAGGCATTTTCTTTTTCGAGCTTTTTAATTTTGCTCATCTCATCCTTCCTGGCCTCGTACTATCGCTTGAATTGGTAATAAGCCTGCAAGTAAAGCAAATTGTCAATAAAATTTTGAAGGAACAAGTATTGAGTATCAAGTGTTGAACTTACCCTCAGACCCCATCGGTACATGAAGTCTATGGCCTCGGCATCCTTCATGTTATCAAGCTTCTCGGTAATATGATGGGCCAGATGTTTCCCCGTGTCATTTATCATATCCAGGACATGGGAAAAGTATTTCTGCTTCTCCTCGGGGATGTCACCCTACCGAAGCTTGAGTATTTTTAAAACCCTATAAAAGTCTGTGTCAGTTTTTATGGAGCCTGACCCCCCGAATTTCAATTTCTTTTGCCTCTGCTCGATCGGGGGGTCATTTTTGGTCCTCTTTTGCCCCTTGTCGAGGGACGCTTCTCAACCACTATCCTTTTTCCCTTGTCTTGGACTATGATAGGGGCGGACTCAGATCCTGATTCCGAGAA
>JAVXUL010042856.1:0-10926 GCA_035590515.1 Trichilia minutiflora
GAACTTTCATTCTTGGAATCTTTGTCTATTTCCAATAACCAATGGAATGGAACTCTGTCTGAAATTCACTTTTCTAATCTATCAAATTTAAAGGATTTTGATATATCTGAAAATTCAATAAAATTGGAAGTCAGTCATAACTGGATTCCACCTTTTCAAGTTCGTTATTTAACATTGAGTTCTTGTCATTTAGGCCCTAAATTTCCGCCTTGGCTTTCTTCACAAAAGTATTTAAATTGTATGGATATATCAAACTCAACAATTGATGATAGAGTTCCTAATTGGTTATGGAAATTTTCTCCCTCCTTAATTTATTTAAATCTTTCTCATAACCAACTCCAAGGGATGATTCCAAATCTAACTTCATCGTTTTGGGTAGTTGACTTGAGTTGGAATAAATTTTCTGGTTCATTGCCTCTTCTATCCTCTAATGTTTCAATATCATTACTTGATCTTTCCAACAATGCTTTTTCAGGATTTGTTTTTCATTTCTTTTGTATTGATAGAAAAGACCCAATAGATATAGAAATACTGCGCCTTCAAAATAATCTTTTATTTGGAGAATTACCTGATTGTTGGTCAAAATGGAAAAACTTGATAGTCTTGAATTTAGGTAACAATAACTTTATAGGAAACCTTCCAGCCTCAATAGGAACTTTAAGTTCTCTTTACTCACTTCATCTCCAAAAAAATAAATTTTCTGGAACAATCTCTCTGTCATTGAAAAATTGTACATATTTAATTATACTTGATCTTGGTGAAAATGAGTTTATAGGAAATATTCCAGTATGGATTGGGAAAAGTCTTTTATGGTTAGAGATTCTCGACCTTCATTCCAATAACTTTGATGGACTTCTACCATTGGAACTTTGCCTTTTAGATAAGTTACAAATTCTAAACCTTTTTGATAACAATCTTTCTGGAACCATACCAAGATGTGTAAATAATTTTAGTGTCATGGCAAGTACCGACAACTTTGTACTCAGCAATTTTCCATGGTATTCTATAAGTTATATGTCTTCATCTTTTGTGGTTTCAGAGAATGCATTACTTGTGATGAAAGGCCAAACAATTGAGTATAGTACTAATCTTTATTTGGTAAGAAGTATCGATCTTTCTGCAAACAATTTCTCAGGAGAAATTCCAATAGAATTGACAAATCTTGGAGCATTGTTATCGCTGAATTTATCTCAAAATTCTTTCACTGGAATGATTCCTGAAAGCATTGATGTTATGAAATCATTATTATCCCTTGATTTCTCTTTCAACCAGTTTTCTGGTAAAATTCCACAGAGTTTTTCAAACCTGACATTCTTGAGTTACTTGAACTTATCCAATAACAAATTGATTGGAGAAATCCCTCTAAGTACTCAATTACAAAGCTTTGATCGATCTTGCTTTGTGGGTAATAAACTCTGTGGACCTCCTCTTGAGAAATGTCCTGTGAAGATGCCGAAAAACAATAATAAAAATGGAGGAGATGATGTTGATAGCAAGCATGAAGTGGATTGGGAGAAATGGGGCTTTTATATAAGCATCGTAATTGGATTCGTGATGGGCTTTTGGAGTGTATTATTTCCTTTGTTTGTTAGCAAAAGATGGAGGTGTACATATTACAGATTCTTAAATAAGCTTTGGGCAGATTTTATGTTGTTGTGATGAGAAAATATTGTTAGATTTCTAATTTTCTTTGAATTTGTTGTTGTATCATTTTATGTTTTCTTGAAGGCAATAAAGAATTGTAACTATAAATAAAGAATTTTTTATTATATATAATAAAATATTTATATGAATATGAATTTTCTTGTGTACAAATTTATAAAAAAAATAAAATTTAATAGAAATACAGAGTTTTCTTGAAATTAATGCCGCATCATGTTACATTAATTTATACAAAAATTGTACACAAGAATTTATTAAAAAAAATTGTATTTCTCATACTATTTATATTAAAATTCAAAATATCTAATAAATTAGTTTAGATTCTTATAAAATTTTAAAATAGCAAATATTGTAAACTATTGATTTCATTCAATAAGATTTTTTTTAGAGAACGTATATAAGAATTTACAAAAGAAGGAAATTTCTCATAGCCAATGAAAAGAAAACACGTATATCCACAGATTTAGTAAGATTCCCGACTAAAAATTTTATCTACTACAATTGAAAATTAAAGAAATAACGTTTAGATCCCTAATAATTTATATTTTCATCATAAGAGAACATATTTTCAATTGTATAACATAAATCCCCCCACTCCAACTAATATATAAGACAACAGATTTTCACTTGTATCCAATTAACTAAAACTAATTTTACAAATATCCTCTAATGGTTTCGATTAATGAATTAATACCAAATATAAGTTTTGTTTTCTATTAATATATGTATACATCAAAATGTAACTTTCATCCAAATAAATTATTTTATAATATCTTATAGCGTATACTAATTTATTATTTTATAAATAACAATAATTTTTTATTTTAAAATTAAATTAAATAGATTAAAATTCTTTTTGATCATGTCATGGGCTATTATCACTATTAACTCTAGGGCCTCGGCCCACTATAACTTTGAGTCCAATTCCTGAATTATCAATTTAAATTATATTACAAACAAAAATCCAGTATAATCCAATCCAACCCATGCACGAACCATTTGCACCAAATCTTAAAATTTAGACTACGAAAAAAATATTTAAAATTTTAAAATTTAATTAAAAAACTTTAATCTATTAAATAAAAATACTGTTTTTTTATGTTTATTTAAGAATATTTTCTTTTTTTATAAATTTTTTGTTACTTCGTCTAAAAAACCTATCTTATTATAATATAAATTATAAAATTTATAAAATATATTAATATTGATAATAATTAAATTAATTATATTAAAATATTTAAAACATCAACAACAAACGTAAAAAATAAGTATTTTTTAATAAATTTAATTATTTAAATATCATTACTTAAAAAATATACTCTCCCAATTCGCAATAAAAAAAAATATTTAGATTTTCAAATTTAGTTAAAAGAAAGTTTAGTCTACCAAATAAACAATACTGGATTTATTTTAATATAATACTCAATTTATTTTATAAAACCCTACGTATAGTTTTTCAAAACTAATTAGACGGAGTGACGAGAAGAATACGATAAATTTAAAATCCAATTGCAACCAAATACACCCATTCATGACCATTTCCTCCGGCATAAAATGTGCTTTCTCTAAATGAAATATGTACCTTCGTCAAGCCGCCAGAACCACTTACCTGTTGCACCACTGTAAGTCATTCTTGAACTTTAGTTCTGATTTTATAAACAATTATTGTTTTCATTACATGTCTGAGTAAAATTAACACTTTCATTTAGTTGTTAATCTAGGTTGTTGGTTCATCTGTAGTAGTCTGGTTAGTATTATGAGCTAAAGCAATTAATGAACTGCTATTGTTGATTTATTTTTTTTTTATTTACTGTTTGTTTGGTGTTCTTGAATGTTCTTCTGGCTATGTTTTGTTAATTTAAGGTTTTGAGTTATAATTAGTAGTGATGGAATTGGGTCTTAGGTTTTTTGTTTGTGCTGAAAGTTTGAACTTTTATTATGTATTATGAATTTGAAGTATTTTCTGGTCTAGACGGGATCAAAGAACCTAACATGTGATGGAGGATGCAATTCAAGCTTCAGTTTTAGTAGTTGTTAATGAAATTTACTCAGATATTGTGATTTTAGGGTTTTAGTTGTAATTAATTTGCTATAGTTGAAGAAAAATCGTTGGATATTTTGGTCAATGGTACTTGTGCTTCAATTGCTTAATTCTATTTTAATTGTTGAAAATCTAAAGTTTTTGTGAATATTGTGAGCTTGAAGCTTACTTTCTTCTTAATTTGAAATGAAAAAGTAAAACGAAAGATAGGAATGAATAAGAAATTACGGAGATAACATTAATTTTTATTATTCTTTCAATTCGTTGTTTGAGAAAGCTATGTTTTCACATTGTCCTGAAAGCATCAGTCTGATTGGAATTGATGAATCCACATAATTGGTAGTGTTTGGTTTGATGTGGATTTAGTTTCATTGTTGTTGTTGAAGAAATCAAGAATCAATAAGGGAGCTGTGACTTAAGTGCTTTAACTTATAACTTGCAAAATTCTACCGTGGGCAATTTTCATTTTTGGAATCAATGCTCCTAGCAAAAGACTATTTCTTTGTTTTCCAGAACCATCATATGATCAAGCAACCTTTTCTTTCTATCTTTTTGTTGTTTTGTTGGCTTTTTACTCAATGTAGTGATTTCCTTGTTTATAAATCAAAGTTTTGTTGAAATCAAGCTGATGTCATTACTTGGATACTTTTGTATTTTAGTTTTCACCAATCGAATATTCTTAAATTTGTTTGATTAGGTTTAAATGACTGCTACATGAATTGTATTTTCTTCAGGAGGAAGAAAGTTTGGTAACAGAGCTTAAAAAAGAGTTGAGATTATCAAACAAGGAGCACCGAGAGCTTCTCGTCCGGGAGAAAGTTTGATAACAGAGCTTAGAAAAGAGTTGAGATTATCAAACGAGGAGCACCGAGAGCTTCTAGGGTGGGTAAATTCAGATGACACAATATGAAGGATAAGGTCTGATAGTTCTGAATTACCTTTCTAAAAAGCAAATTTGTTTGCGAGATTTTTGTATGCTTTGGTCTCTGTCTTATAATGGGTCCTTTATTGGGGAATTCCCCTAGGGATTGGAGACAAGCAGGTGGGCTTCTACCTGGCAACCACAGTATTAGTCAAGGTGTCCATGATCCAATGCCCAGTCCCACTGTCTCTGCATCGCATAAGAGACAAAAAGTTACACAGTGAGTACCTTATCAATCTTTTGGTGAGCCGTCAGCGTCATTTCACCCACAACCTGTCACTGCATTGCACTAGGCATCTTCATCGGCTGCTAACTGTGGACCTGTTTCAGGATCCAAGGGCAAGAAGCATAAACCTGTGAGTTAAAACTTATCAGTTTCGGAGTAAATCATATCATATAGTTTGTTTATACTTTCTGTTTATTCCAATAGGATCAAGCTGGTGCATTCTCAATGAGGTCTGTGCAATACCCTTCCTCAGGTCCAGCTAGAAGTGGCCAAGTTGCAAATAGGGGAACTTCAGGTGCTGCCATTGTGAGTGAGCCCCAAGGAGGAACATATGATCCATTAATTGGGAAGAGGGTTAGGACTATGTGGCCTGATGACAATAACTTCTATAAAGCTGTAATAACTGATTACAAAGCAGCTGAGGTTTGTATCACTCTTGATCACATATGAAATTAAGACTAATGGTTATATAACTGATTGATTTCTCCTAATCTTTGTTAAGGGCAGCATGCACTGGTCTATGATATGGGTACTCCAAATGAGACCTGGGAATGGGTAAATCTCTCAGAGGTATGCCTGGTGCTTTATTCTCATGGCCAAGGGTGCCTTTTTATCATCTAATTTGATCTGTATTGTGTGCTTTAATGCTGCAAATTTAACATATTAAATCACAGTTGTAAGAAGCTTTAATTGGTTACTGGATTCACTTTGTGGACAGCATGCTTGGAAATGATTGTAGTTATACAGCTGGAGTTGCTGGGGCACTTGCTTTTCTCTATTGTTAAATATGCTTTGAAAATAATCTTCCAATTGGTGCTACACTCAGTATAATTCTAGACTGAGAATCTCACAGGTGTATGTAGTATGTACAACTGAAATTATCTTTATCAGTTCCATAGTTTGATTGCCATGCTTCTCCCAGTTTTTTTGGCAAGTTGGACCCTGGTAAATGTAGGCAAGGTAGAGTTTGGAATATTTGTTTAGTGGCTTAAGATTGGGTCTTATAAGGTATGGTGTAACATCTAATGATCTGTAGATGGTCTTAGTTCTGTGGATATGCAGTATTTCTTGTACAGTGTTTGTTCAACTTTTCTCCTACCAATGCTTCTATAGTTCTCTCATTTTTTGCATTATATTCTTAGGATTTTGTAGTTACATATTAGAAGTTGATTGTGGACATGCTGAGGAACATCAAAATGATTGGTTCAGCAATTTAGGGCATTCTCAATTTCTTCTCGAAACCATTTTCTGTTTTTTCAATTGCAAATTTGTTTGGATAAATGTTGCGGAAATAATTTGAAAGGATTCTATTTCAAGAAGAACCATTGCATGTTTTTTCTAGATTTTCTAATACTTTTTTGAATGATAAGTGACAATACTGATTTCACATTTTTTTCTTGAAAAGTCTCAATTTGTATGATTGAGATGTAACAACAGTAATTTAGTATAAAAAAACTGTTTGATTTAGTCTTGCAAATTTATTTGAATTATATAAAATCAACTGAAAACACTGTTGTGTTCTTATTCTTTAGAACTTAATTCTGAGAATAGCAAAGTATAAAATGCATCCAAACCAAGTCTTAATTTGGTAATTTGATTTAAATATGAATATTGTTACATGAAGCAGTTGCCACGTCCTCCTTTGGTTAGCAGCCAAATCACTATAGAGTTTCCTTTGTTTTAGCCTCTCATACTCTGCAAATAATATAGTAGTTCTATGAGGATTTTGCTTTACATGTATTGATGTAATCTTTAATTCCAGATCTGTCCTGCGGATATACAGTGGGAAGGTGAAGACCTTGGAATCTCTCGCCGAAGAAGTTACGGTGGGTCAGGTCATGGGATGAATAGACCTGTAGGCCATGATAATGTGCCAGGTGCAGGAAGAGGTAGAGGGCATTCATTGGTAGAATAAATGAATGATAGAAGAGAATTTTTTTGGTAGCAGACAGTGTAGCCTCATACTTGAGGAGGAGAACGGTTCCATTGACGTTGGTAATGAGGTGGATTGAGAAGAAATCTTTGAGATGTTGAGAAGAGAGAGACAATCACACGAAAGCCTTGTAGGTCAAAATTCTTATATAATGCCATCCATTTTGATGATATCTCCAGGCTTGTGGTATAAGTTGGAAGATGGGATTTAATTTTATGTTAGGTGGGTATAAATGTAATTAAATTGTTTGTTGATGATCCAAGACAATGTCACTTTAGCAAGAGTGATGCTTATGTGACATCATATTACTATTTAGTGAGATTAATCTGTTGTGATCATGTATAAATTTTTTTTTTCTTGGCTTTTATTTGTTGGGATTGTTTTAAGCTTATGTTTTATTTATTTATTTACGTACGGATGTTTTAAGTCTTTTGTACGGGTATTTGCTTTAAATTTAGGAAAAGTATGAAAATAACCCTATTTTTGAATGTTTTTCTCCAAATTCATCACATCTCAAAAACGTTAATCAAATTGATCAATAAAACAATTTTTAGATTACAGAACAATTCTAAGCTTAATTTACTGACTTTTCTGATGGAGATCAAGATGAATGATAAAGCATTACCTAGAAATCTGATAAATCTAAACATCTTCCAAGGGAGCTTGAGAGTTGTTGAAGCCGATTACTCGAACAATCAAACCTAGATAATAACATAAACCTGAACTAGTCATACAATAAAGGTGATTTGGTGTATCTGTGAACAATCCCAACCACAAAATGTGGTTTAGAACCACTGATCAAGTAAATAAATACTTCTAAGTTCCATCCTTAATACCAACATAGACGCGAGCAAGGGAAAACAGACGTATATCGTCACCAGCTAACAACAATGGTGTGCTGTATGAATGAAGATAGATGTACGCATGTATAAGAAAAGAAAGAAAGAGAATTCTTACTTTAGTGGAAATATATTTTCGAACTAAGTATAATCATATAACTTTGGAACTACGTAAACTTTCAAATTATTTATATATCAACTTTCCAGGTAAGTTTTAATTGAGACTTT
The DNA here is from genome assembly GCA_035590515.1 of Trichilia minutiflora. Lineage (NCBI taxonomy): Eukaryota > Viridiplantae > Streptophyta > Magnoliopsida > Sapindales > Meliaceae > Trichilia > Trichilia minutiflora. The sequence continues at coordinate 7,852 of JAVXUL010042856.1, forward strand.
TGAACTAATTTACTGTTTTTACTATAAATTTTCTAAATATTTAAAATTGTGTGCACCTTTATGATAATTATTATCCCATCAAAAATCATCCCAAATACTATTTATTATCATTATTTTTTTATATTTAAACTAAACTATAACATCTTAATGTATATTTATATGATACCTTTGATGTCAACTTCAAGCTCCAGAAATTTGCAGAAGAAGAAGATCAAGAACCAGCACACATGTTCCACAATCTTGAGCAAAAAAAAAATATAATGGAAGAAAGAAATGTAGTGAATACAGAACCTAAAGAACTTATGAACACATAAGCAAAGAAAGATTTGAATCCGAGAGAATATATTTCGAGAAGAATACTTTGCTGAATTTTTATTCTATGTGACTACTAACAAAATGAATACAAGCTTGTACATATATACAACCTGACAGCTAATCATCAAGATTTAAGAACTCAAGTCTTGAATTCTTAATTCTTGAATCTTGTATATACACATTTAACAACTATGATCCAGCTGTTCGATCAGCTCCTCTTCATTTGTTTTCCTCAGCACCTGGTACATTAATAACCATCTGATTTTATTATGATCATAGCATAGCAACTCTCCACCTTGATCATATAAAATCAGAAACACCATACCAACTTCAGTATTCTTTACAACTACAATAACACAAAGCTTAAACACTCATCACCAGCCTTCAATTTGTGCTTACCAAATTCATCCTATCAACACAGCACTTGAACTTCTCTGTTGTCAAGGACTTGGTCAGTGCATCAGCAGCATTCTTGCTCGTATGCACCTTCTGCAGCTGCACCTGTCCACTTGCTACAATATCCCTAATGAAAGGAAGCCTAACATCCACATGCTTAGTCCTTTCATGATGCACCTGATGTTTAGCAAGCAATATAGCACTTTGGCTATCACACAGCACCTCAATTTCTGCAACATTCACTTTTAATTCTAACATAATGCCTCTCAACCATAAAGCCTCTTTTAGAGCTTCCACAGCAGCCATGTACTATGCTTCAGTGGTTGAGAGAGCTACTACATGTTGAAGTGAGGCCTTCCAACTGATTGTACAACCTTCAAACTGAAATAGAAATCCAGTTAGAGACCTTCTTCTATCAATGTCAGCAGCATAATCTGCATCAACAAAACCTGTCAGCCTTCCTGTCATGCCTTCAACCTTTCCATACATGAGAGCAAGATTCAGACTTCTTTTTACATATCTCAACAACCATTTTAAGGCTCTCCAATGCTCAGCACCTAGATTATGCATAAACCTACTCACTATGCTGACACCATATGCCAAATCTAGCCGAGTACACACCATGCTATACATTAAGCTTCCCACAGCTTCTGAGTACGGACACTTCTTCATTTTCTGCCTTCCTCTTCTATTTTTGGGCACAATTCCTTTGATAATCTGAAATGAGCAGTTAGTGGAACAGCTATTGGTTTTGCCTCCATCATATGAAACCTTTTTAACACCTTTCTCAAATAGTTTTCTTGAGAGAGTATTATCAATCCAGCATTTCTGTCCCTGAGCAAGTCAATTCCCAAGATTTTCTTTGCAACACCTAGATCCTTCATTTCAAACTCAGCCATTAACAGATCTTTCAGCTCCTGCAATCTATCTTTACTCCTACTAGCCAGCAATATATCATCAACATAAATGAGAAGAATTACCAAATCATCTATGCTTTCTCCTTTAAAATACACACAGTGATCATAGTCACTCTTAGTGTATTTTGCTGATTTCATCACTTTATCAAATTTTAAATTCCATTGCCTAGGAGATTGTTTCAGCCCATACAAGGATTTTTTCAGCAAGCAAACCTGATTTTTAGCACCTTTCTTGATAAAACAGTCAGGTTGTTTCATCAAGATCCTTTCTTCCAATCTCCTATGCAAGAAGGCAGTCTTGACACCCATTTGCTCAAGCTATAGAGCAAACACAGTAACTAAGGTCAGTAAAATTCTGATGGAGACATGCCTCACAACTGGAGAGAACACCTCTGAATAGTTAACTCCTTCAACTTGAGTGAACCCCCGAGCCACTAGCCTTGCTTTGTACCTCAACTGTCCTCTTGCTTCTTTCTTCTTTCTGAATATCCATTTCCAATCAATAATCCTTTTATTTCCAGGATTATCAATAAGTTCCCAAGTGCCATTCTTCTCCAATGATGACATTTCCTCACACATAGCATCAAACCATTTGTCTGCATCACTGCTTTGTAATGCCTCTTTGACATTTTTTGGTTCACTGCATTCCACACTTGTTGCTATCATAAAAGCATAAGCAAAAAGATCAGAATATCCATACCTCTTAGGTGGTTGAATTGTCCTCTTTTTTCTGTCTCTCACCAGGTTGTATCCCCTGTCATCTGGCCCTCCTTCAGCAGCTTGTGTTTGTCTTTCATCAGTAGTATCAAGTTCATCAGAGTGTTGTTCCTGCTCTGAAGTTCCTTCTTTGCTTTTAGGTTCCAGAGCAAACTCCACCTTCAGCTGAGATCTCTTCTGAGTCAGCTCCTTTGTCTGATCAGTAACTTCAGTTCCAGCATTACATTCTCAAAAAACTCGACATCCCTACTTACAATGCATCTTCCACTCCTTCCATCATGGCACCAGATTTTCCAGCCCTTCACTCCTTCAGGGTAACCAACAAAGATCCCTTTGACAGCCCTTGTTTCCAGTTTTCCTCCCTTTATGAAAGCATATACAGAATAGCCAAACACTCTCAGGTGATTGAGTGAGGGTTTAGCTACTGTCCATTTTTCTTCTGGTGTCACAAAACCAATGGCAGATAAAGGACTCCTATTGATCAAATAGGTTGCTGTTGTTACTGTTTCTGCCCAAAAATTTTTAGACAAATCAGCACACAGTAGCATACTTCTGACCTTCTCAAGCAGCAGTCTGTTCAACCTTTCAGCCATACCATTTTGGTGAGGTGTGTAAGTCACTGTCCTATGCCTGATGATGCCATGCTCCTTGCAGAAGTTGTTAAATTTTTTGTTGCAGAACTCAGCTCCATTATCTATTCTCAACACCTTAATGCTTCTGTTTTTCTGGT
>JAVXUL010042877.1:0-10926 GCA_035590515.1 Trichilia minutiflora
TTAACATGCCCATGAAAAAAGAAGAAAAAATAAAGGTTTCTGAAGATAAAAATGATAGTTTATAGAATTTTCGATCGATTCAGTTAAACGAATTAATTGATTTATTCGATTGAATTTTATTTCATTTTAATGAATCTTTTACTTCATTCAGTCGAATTTTTTGTGACTCTTTGAAAAAAAATTTAGTCATTCATTTGTCCGAATGAATCATACTATCGTTTGATCGAATTCTTTATAATCTTTTGTTCAATCGAGTTTCTTCATTCGTTCTGTCAAAATCCTTCATTCGAACGAATTCTCTAATCCGTTCGATCGAATATCTCTTCTGAAAGAAAAATTTTAAGATTTGCTTATTAAATTCATTCTAACTCATCTAACAACCATTTTTAATTTAAATTCTTTTCAATTAACTCAAAAATCATCACCACTAGATCATTTACCAAGTAATGGTACCTGAACGTATATTTTATAAAATGACAAAAAAGCCTCTAGAAGATAAAATGATTATAATACCCCTAGGTTAAAAATTTGGGATTTACATCTATCATGAGATATTTGACATCTTTGTTAACGTAAAAAATCTTGACATTTTATGTTTCACTTGAATTTTTTATTGATGTGGAAGATCTTGAATCTTTACATTTTATCCAAGGTTTTTCTTAATTTATAAAATTTCGAAATTTTATTTTATATCTGAAACCTATGTTAGCTTAGCTGAGGAGGTCTCAACATTTCAAGTCATACTCTATGCTTTTATATCCATGACTTATGGGAAGTTAAGTAAATAGTATATTTTCAAAGATTATCATTTACTACCCTTACATTTCTTAGAGCCCTTTAATAAAATTATAAAAAATTATTTATTCTTAAGAATTATTAATTATTGCTAAAAATATTTTTCACTTAATTAATTAATATATGTAAGTGTTGTACACAAATTCAAAAGCATACAAGTGATGATGAATTTGAGTAATAATCTTTTTGGATAACATTACACCATCTCATATCTTGTAGGCGTTTTTAAGTAGCATAATATTACTAAGTTTCGAGTTGCCATAAGTTTTTTTCCTCGTTTTGTTTTTAGGGTAAATAAATAATTTTTATGATTTTATTGAGTGGTTTGAAGAAATGTAAATTTAGAGGAGGTAAATGATAATTTTAAAAAAATATATATTTAATTGATAAAACTCTAAACTTGAGTCGGGATGAGTGATAAATTTCCAATTATACGCAATTGGTGGAAATTTGCTGTGACGCGCTCTATGAGGGCGTGGTGCAGCACTCAATCATGGCCCACAAAATATAGATGGACGTACAGATAACTGTTCATGCGCACGCGTGTGTTCTGTGATAAAATTATAACATGATCATTAAGACTTTGGGTAGACCACCTCTCACATCTCTCAGATTACAATATCTAATGTTTCCCATCTTTTGAAGTTTCGTACGGTCAGAATCGACGGCCAATGGCATTGCCATTCTTCAACATTTAAATCACAACCGCCAAATATGATGCGTACACACACAAGATCATGCGTGATCTTCGACTTTTCACTTGGCCGCACACAATGCGAACTCCAGCTCATTACATAAACGGATAAACCGATGAACGGGAACCAAATAGAACGGGCTCATCGACGTGATTTGAATTTTATTTTTTTCATAATTAATTTTGATTGGCTGTCACCTCGTACGATTAGATTATGCTGAGGCTTATCTGTATAATAACTACTTCTGAGTTGTGTACCTAACCTCAACTAAATCTCCATATAAACCTCACCGTTTGTGATCATCAGACAGCTACTTTGGCTGTTACTTTCACTAATTATATTAGTTTATCCACTGCATATTAGAACTAGTTGCGTAAAAGTGAGATTTAAAATTATATTAAAAAAATGAATAACACTAACATATATTTTACATTTTCACATTTATAAATAAATGTATACTTTGTTTATATATTGCAAATAGGTCCTCAATCTCTATTAAAATTAAAATATAATCAAAATATTCTTAAGTTATAAGTTGTACGGATTAGGATTTACGGTTAATATAAGCTTGTATAATCTTGTAAATAAATTTTATGCGTATACAATTTATTTATGAAAGGTTAATATTTATTTATTTATTTACATATTATTCTTACTTATTTTAAATTGCACTCTTACATTTTTTGTAATACAAAAATGAAAATTATAACAATTTCTTTAATTTTTTAAAATATAAGAACTTAGGGGTCCAAATGTTATTACTTTAAAAAAATATTTTATGTTTGGATAGTACCTACAAGGCTGAGCAATAAGTTGTCTGGAGTCCATTGTTGATGATTAGAAAGAGGTGGTTGTTGTTGGATGTGGGGTCAGTGTCAATACACTGTTTTGCGAGATTAATGTGTAGTTTTATTTTGTGTGTGTATATATATATATATATATATATATAAGACATTTTTTTTGGCCTTTAGTTTGTTTGAGTAAAGGATTATCATGTGGAAAACCAATCTCATTATATGACATTGAATTTTTAACTTTCTTTTGTTTATAGCCACTCTTTTAATAAAGATGAAATATTTTCAAGAATATTATTATGTTTGGATTTGCCAAATCTAATTTGAACTATTCTTAAATTATATCAACAAAAATTAAATTTATTTATTTTTAATAAAGTTTTAGTTTTAGAAGATTTTAAAGCTTGAATTTCTCACATTACATTACTTTAAAGTTGTATTTGGGTGATTCTTCGTGGTTGCATAAGAAATTGGTTATAAATGTTTGCCATTTTTTTTTTTTTCTCTTTTTCAACTAGCTTTCGGCCATTTCTATAAAACTTTGCAGCTAGTTGACAAGGACATGTGCGAAAAGGAGAAACACGTGGATTAACAAGACGTGGAAGAGAAGAAATACTGTAATTATAGAATATCGATACAAGTAAGAGTATTGAGTTTCAATTATTTTCAAACTCAAACACAAATATGGAAATTGCTTGTTTGTTCCATTTAAATAACATCAACGTTGATCTTTCATCCTTAATGTTAAAATTAAATAAAGGCATGGGATTATTTATATAATATAAGAAAACAAACATGAAATTTAATAAATTTTTTTACACCATCCAATTTTTTTTTATGTACAATAAAAAATATCATATTTTACTATATTTAAATTATGACATCAATTAAATACGAGATTAGTTTTAAATTATTTCAGGATCTTATAAAAAAGAAATCATCCAATGTTATAGTGTAAAGATTGATTAAAATTCTCTTACTACCTTAATCTCTTACAAAAAATATATTTTCGTAAATTCGATCATAAAATCAATGCAAAGATATCTCCGTAAATTCGAACATAAAATTAATACAAAAACAGTCATTTAATATGTTCTTATCCACCAAGTTACACTATTTAATAGACAAAGATATTTATTATTAAAAATAATTATATTTATTTAAATAAAATATATTATTTTACATGATTGTTAAACATAAATTATTATTTTTTATCGTATTAATCTTTGTTTTAATTCTCTTATTGTAATTCATTTTTCATAGCTATTGTAAATTTTATAGAAAAAAAATAGTTTGATAACTTATCAGATTTGGAGAGAAAAAAAATGATAATTTTTCTTAGACCAAATTTAATGAAAACAGTTATTTTTCTCTTTAACTAGTATACATGGATGATTTTTTTTTTTTAAGTATAGAATAAAACAAAATATAGATAGATAGATAGATAATTAAGGATTTTCACAAGTGAGTGTTAAAAAAAAATGCTTATAATAGAATTTTCATATAGTAAATGGCCGAAAGCTAAAAACATAATCATTCAAAGAGTTATAAAATTTTATAACACTGTCGACGGTATAAATATGCAAGTTCGCTTCTTCACAGGACATTAGTTTTGGTGAATTAAAATCCAACCGTACATTTGTTACAGATCCACTTGAATTGGGCTTCGGCCTATTCTTCAAAAGTTGATGGGCCTCTAAACAGATCCACACTTATTACTAAACCCATCAAGGGTCAAGATTTTCAATCCCAGCAGAATGCACGTTGAGCTTGACTTACTTTCTCATTCGCAGAAGTGGAAAAGTGCATACATTACTTCGTTGAAGCAAAGCCGAAAGGAGTGGAAATTATTCAAAGATCGTGAATCATGTCATCGCGTGTTGTCCGGCCTATGGCCAAGAATAGGCCACGATTATGTAACAATCATGTGGACTCAAGCATTGCTTTGATTAGGACTATATTCCTTACACATTCATTTTTATTGTCTAGTATTTTATAATTTTATAAAAATAAAAAAAATTATGCAAAGAAGAAAATTATATAATATCAATATCACATTAATTTATATTAAATTTTGATAAATATCACAGGTAGTATAAATTTGAATTTGATATACTTCTTATTATAAAAACATTGTTTGGAAAAAAAGAAAGAAAGAAAGAAAAGCATTGTTTTCGTTAGTACAGACAAAAAATGTTGCGTTTTAATTAATTAAAACAACCGATGGATTCAATTAAAAAAAAACACAGATGGATTATGATTAAATACTAGGAAAGTTGTATATGAGTAGATTACAGTAATATTAGATATTATCATTAGATTTTAAATTATTATGAATCTCTGGAGACCGGGGACGCGACGAGGAGATTTTTTTTGGGGAATGCATGAAAATATTTATATTTTTTAATTAATTTATAAAAATAATTATATTAAAAAAATATTAATTAAAATATTTAAAAATTTATTTTTTTGAAAATTTGACTATGTTCAAAAGTATATTTTCGAACACAAATACTTTTGTACATAATAAAAAAAATATTTATTTTTATATATAAATATACCTTATACTTTTGCACATAATAAAAAATATTAACTTTAATATAAAGATAAAATAGTCTAAAAAATTTATTTTAAAATATTTTAATTAATATTTTTTTAATACAATTATTTTTAAAAATTAATTAAAAAAAATGAGTATTTTCGTAACTTTCTCATTTTTTTTCCTCGTATTGATTTCACGAGTAGTTTTCGGAAGTATGAATATCATCGTCCCCATCTATATAGCCGCCAATTCGAGACTTCGAGTGGTGAAGGACACGCAACATGTCAGGCTATTATTCTCCTACCAAATTTTCGGTCAAGAGCAATATCTATGTTCCAGTGTCCGTGAATCAACTGTATGAACAACAATGTAATTTCCAATTTCTAAAATGCAGCAACTTACAAGCCATATGGCAGAATAAGTTTTGTTAGTACATTTTTTAAAAAAGTGTTTGAAGTAGCAGATCATCTCCATCTTTGTACACATCCCTTTCGTCTCTATATATAGTCGCGAAATCGAATGCACGATGGAAGATTGGAAGTTTAAAGAACGCGGCGCAAGTCAGCTATTGTTTTTCTCCATGAGCTTGCTTTTTCCCTACGGAAGGAACGGAAGCTATTGTGGAACCACAAGCGTTGTAAGTTCAGAGTTAACTGACGTAATTAATTTGTAATTAATGACTAATGAGCGTTGGAATGAGATCGAGCAGTGAAGCATGGCATTTTCAGCAGTTTTTTCCCCAAATCAGCTAGCTGTATCTCTTCATCTTAGCTCGAAGGTATGCAATTGCATGTTTTATTTATTTTTAAAAAAGAAAGGTTTAGACTAGACTTGATAATTCATCGGAGATGAGGAGCATTCTATTGGAATTTGGAATCGATAACCTGTGTTTTAGGTTTTAGTTTGGTATTCAGGTTAATAGAAAGCGTTTAGATGTATACATTCTTTACAAGCAGATGGTGCCTGAAAACTTTCACATTTGCTGTATTGATTAACATACTGCATAAAATATAAAGAACATGGATAACTAGGAATTAGGAAATGCATAGGATCAAATAATATTTAGGGACACAAACCCCTGTATACAAATTTTTGTGTATAAATTGACGTAACAGGATAATATTAGTTGGATATAAATACAAAAGTCAATATAGGTAATGAGAATGGAATAAGTGTCTGAGTGGCAATTATACACTAGTACCACATTAATTTGTATAGTTATCTGGCATGAAAATGCAGTTTCAATAAAAATGTAAAATTCAATGTAATTAATGAGAATGAAAAACATGAGCCAAGAGCCACATTCTTTTGCATAGAGAGTTTGTAACCCTGGTACTACATATACATATACATTTATATCTGAGGTAGACTTTGTTTGTCAAATACGCTTGTTAAGATGATGTTTGGTGCAGTTGTACTCGTTGAAAGTCTGCCGGAAGAAGAAAAACCCAGACCTTTCTGCAACAGCCCAAAAAAGAGGAGGGCAGTCACTGGGGATCCTTACAGCAGTCCTGCGTAGTGGGAAGCCGAGTGTTAATGATAATGGGGAGAGTGAACCTGCAAGTATTCTTCTTGAGAGATTGTTTGCGGAAACACAGAAATTGGAAGAACAGATGAGCAGGGTTTCTGGTGTAGATAAGGATATTCAGCTGGGGTTTAACCTTGAAATTTTGGAATCAGATCTTCTGGCTGCATTGGCTGCCTTGAAGAAGACAGAAGAAGATCTGCAAGATGCAGAAAGAAGAGTTTGTTTGGAGTATATTGAACTGAACCGTGCAAAGGAGGAGTTGCAGCAACGAGAGAAAGAAATTGCTGTTGCCTGTTCTAGGCATGAAAAGCTAGAAGAGGAGCTCTGCCAGTCAAACCTTAAGTTAGTTTCCCAAGCCCGAAAAATTGAAGATCTAAAACTTCATCTCAAGGTGAGAGATCAGGAGGTTGCGGCCGTGCAGTCTACTCTCTCTTTTAAAGAAGATGAACTAGAAAAAATGAGAAGTGAATTGGTGAAGAAGAGTGAGGAAGCTGCCAAGATTGATTCTGAACTCAAATCTAAAGCTCGTTTGCTCAAGGAAGCCAATGAAGTTGTTAGGAAGCAGGAAATTGAGCTTCAAAATCTCGTGAAAACTGTTCAAGAGAAGGAAGAAGAACTAGAAGTTTCTGTGGCCATGAGGAAAGTTGAAGAGGAGAAGCTGAAGGTTGTGGAAACCAATTTGGAAAAGCAGACTATGGAGTGGCTGTTGGCACAGGAAGAACTGAAGAAACTGGCAGAGGATGCATCTGCAGGCGTGCAAGAAACTAATGAAACATTAGAAGATTTTAGTAGAGTTAAGAAGCTTCTTGCCAATACAAGGTCTGAGCTGTTTTTGTCTCAGAAGTCTCTGGCATCATCTAGAAAACAAATGGAAGAACAAGAGCAGTTGCTGGAGAAGCAGCGTGGAGAAATAGAAGAACAGAAGAAAAGTCTGACTTTGTACATGACTAGTTTGAAAAATGCAGAGATAGAAGTTGAGAGTGAGAGAGTGAAGCTCAGAGTTGTGGAGGCTCGAAACAAGGAGCTTGCACAGGACTTAGCTGTGGAGAAGGAGCTAGTTGAAGAGTTACAGGATGAGTTGAAGAAAGAAAAATATTCTCTGCAGCAAGCAATCCGTGAGATGTCTTCACTCAAAGACGAGCTAGAGCAGAAGAATTCTGAATTTGGAGAAACACAGAATCTTCTTAATGGCAGAGAGTCAGATTTAGTGGAGGCTAAGCTGGAAATTCAAAATTTGAAATCCAAGCAAGCTTCCTTTCAACTTGTCTTGGAGGAAAAAGATTTGGAACTTTCTATTGCAAGGCACAAGTTAGAGGAACTGAACAAAGAGGTTGCAGAGTTAAAGTTTGTCATGAGCAGTAGAGAAGAACAGCTTAGTCAAGTAACCAATATGCTGCAGGAGAAAGATGAACATGTTTTAATATTACAAAATGAGTTAGATGATACAAAACTGAAAGTCTCTGAAGCAGAAACTGTGATTGAATGGATTGCTGAGCTCACAAACAAACTGGTTCTCTCTGTTAAGAATGACAACATTGATAAATCAATACCTACTAATGACATGACCCTAGAGTTAAGGCAGCAGACTTTGGATAAACCATATAATAATTCCAGGTTGCTGACAAAACAGCTTGAAACAGAGCTCAAGCTAGCCAGAGAAAACTTGAGAATTAAAGAAATGGAGGTTCTAGCTGCAAATAGAGCCCTCGCAATCAAAGATGAGGAGCTCAAAACTGTTCTTGGTAGATTAGATACCAGGGAGAAAGAAATAAAAAGATTAAAGGAAGAAATGGTTGAAGATACTGATGAGTTGAGGAAGCTTTATGCTTTAGCACAAGAGAGAATTGGAGAGAAAAGTGTTGGAGACTTGGCCATTGAAAAGCTACAACTTGAGGCATCTGAACTGGAAGTTGAAGCTGCGACTAGTGCACTCCAAAAAATCACTGAAATGAGTCGAGAACTTCTGAATAAACCTTATCTTAGTAACAAGACTGATACTGACAACACTATCTTCCCAGTAAGGGGCTTTTATCCTAGGATAAGCCCGATTGAAAACAATGAATGGTTCACAGAAGTTACCCGGCTTTCAGCTTTGACAGAACAGCTTGTAAAAGATGCTGGAATTGTTGTTGGACAGGCTAATAGTCAGTAGATTTGTTTTGTATATAGATGTCTGACTTTGTTTGCTACATCAGCAGATTGTTGTAGTTTAAACATATTGGCATGAAATTCATAATGCCCTTTGTTGTATGACTATTAGATTGCATTGAAGATGTTTTACTAAATGTTAATTTCAATTACAGTTTTCCGATTTTTCGCATTGCCCTCACCAAGATGACAAATGCATCAAATATTTTTCCTTTATAAGTCGATGAAGGGGAATTCTAGGGATTAAAAACTGAAATAAAAAATGTTAACAATAATTTAGACAGTAGATCTTACAATAGTGGTTTCCTCTCTCTGCTTTAGCAGTTATGCAAGAACATCCAAGATTAAAAGAAGGAAATTCACAGCAAGAAGTCGTTACAAGACGATATATGTACACCTTTAAGAAGTATTTCTCAATACCCACCATCTGTTACACCTTTAATAAGTATTTCTCAATACCCACCATCTGTTTGCGTTAACTGTGTAAATAAATCATTTAGCAGTGGTTCTAGTTTCTACAGCAACTTCAACATAAACAATCAGCAAATTGTCCTACACTACCAGAAATTAGCTGACAAGTTGACATGTACAGACTTTAGCAAACTCGGCTAGATTTGGGCAGATGAACTTGGCCTAGATTCGGGAAGATGAACTTGGCCTCATATCTAGTGTGCAGTACCTTCTTTGAAAAGTATATTTGCCACAGATGGAGGAAGTCATGCAGGTTGCCAGCGGCCCGGCCGCCGTCTATATGTTGACCATCGTCTTTAAGTTACACTCTTATGCTTCAGTGCTTCTTCACCTTGAGTCAGACCCTCCCAATTTCTTTCCAACAAAAATACCCATTTTCATGGCTGTAAAGAGACCAAATGCAATAACAAATGGTCTCACAACGCAGTGAAGATCCTCAGATGTTGATAGTGTTTTTACCATCCCTGGACAATTATTAAAATTAACTGCTACTACGTCAGCTGGGTCAGCCAAGAAACTGCTGTATTGCCCTTCGAAAGTCAATATTCCTGGAAACTTGGGGCCGACTCCTTTTACAGAACACTAAAACATCATCGTCAAATTTCTTTTCTTCTATTGTCGAATTTTAAAATTTCCAATCTACCAAGTAAAGTCATAGTCTAAATACAATAATAATCATTAAAAAGGGGAAAAAAAGAAAAGTACTTACTGAACCGAGAGTGAATGAATACAGGGAGAGTGTAGACAGAAATCCAAACCTAGACAGAAGAAGTTAAATTAAAAAACAAAGAGGGTGAGATGTTTGAAGCTCACGAGAAACTGTTAAAACAGTACAAAAAAATTAAAAACAAGTTAATGATTAGAGTTTACTATTAGTTTAAGACGAATGAAAATAAACAAGTATCGAGAGAGTGGCAGACCAGCGGGGAGTCGAAGTCGCAGTCACGAAGGGGACGCTTGTGTTCTACGGAATCGGAAGATACGAATTGGAGGAATTTTTGAAATATTTATTCCCGGAGAATGCTAAAAATACAGAACCATCTGGATCGGTAATCTGTGAACGTAGACTCCACAGTATTTTAGCTAAAGGTGTTACTCTTAAAATTCTCATCTTTTCTTTTTGTTTTTCCTAGTATTATTTTCAATAAAAATAGATAACAACGCAGGATGAATTTAACAGTCTTTTTTTAATCAATTACTAACACAATGATTGGGATCTGTTAAGAATTTAATATGGAAAAGGCTAAAAAAAACAAAAAAGAGAGATTTTACAGAGGTAGTTGTTTACTTTAATACAATATGTTGATGTAAGAAATCGGCCTGGTCCATGATTTGTCCATGATTTTCGGTATCAGTAGATTTTGTTTTTCTCTCGTCTTTGAGTTTGGAGTTGCAAAATACACAGAATATCTTAGGGATAAAGCCGATTTCCCGACAAAAACCCTCCGATATTTAAATCAGAGAGGGTTTTACTTGGTGTGTGTAATAGGTATGCATGCAAGCAAGTAATGATGTACGAAGGGTATGAATGATATAGAATGTTTTATCCCTGAGTATGATGCCTGTATGCACTGAAAAGATAAAAGGAATATCTCACAGTGGGTTTCTCTCGAAGATATCCTCATGAATCTGTCTATTTTTTCCATCCCCGTCTATTTTTCGTCCCCCCTCTTCTCTTGATTATTAGATGCTGTATATGGTAGGCCTTGGAGTGCGTATCGTTGGACACGTATTACTGCATGACTGACGTGCTTAGGGTGACCTGTTATAAAATTAGAGGACTTGGAGAATTGTGACACTATTCTTGGCCATGTCATCCCCAAGTCCGCAAGTGTTTGCACCCTTGAGCAGAACTTTCAGCTTTCCCGAGAATGAAGTCTCCTAACTCTCGAGAGGCTTTGATGCTGCAGAATGTAGCCTCGGTGTCGCCCGGAGACGGAGGGATGGGGACTA
>JAVXUL010042888.1:0-10925 GCA_035590515.1 Trichilia minutiflora
AATCAAATCTTACATGGAGATGTAAATGGAAATGAGTTTCCTACTTATTGGGGTTAATTGATCAAGATTTCTAAAATGTGAGGTTGGTCAATTCTGATAAGACAATTCCTTACTTATAATAATAACACAATTCCAAGGAAACTTTTGAGTCTTGTTTGGTGAGTATAGAATTCAAATTAAATAGTAGGAGCTGCTATAATTAGCACTTATTAATAATTGTTAAATTGTTTAATGGATATTACTCAAAAATGTTTGTTTTGTATAAATCAAATTTGTTGATTAATATACATTATACAAGATTACTAATAAGCTTGTTTTTCTGTTTCTTTTCAGCATCTCAAACATTGTGATCTATTGATACAAAAATTAAAACTATTAACGGAGTTCTTCACTAAAACTTAAGGACTTATGAAAGTTTGACGGGGACTGATTTTCAAAATCAATAAAGAAAAATTATTTTCTTAGTGGGAGAAAAATAGAACATATTATGAGAAGCTATCCTCAATACCTCTTAGAAGGTACACATAGCTGTATGATGATCGATTATGAATTGAGTGTTACTTTAGATCATTATTCTTGGATATTAGATTTAGCAGCTACATATCATGTTAGTGTCTCTCAACAGACTTTACAAAATTGTTCAGAATCGTCTAAAGACGAGATCGTGTTGAGAATGGCTAATGGGGCAACAGTTACTGTTGAAGCCAAAAGATCTTGTGCACTTAGATTATCTAGTAGACACATTCTCAGATTAAATTCTGTGTTGTATTTTGCTTATGCCATCAAAAACATCATTTCAATCTTTGTACTATGTAAAAGATGGTTATAGTGTACAGTTTACTGAAAATGAGTGTTTAATACATCTTTGAAATGTATTAGTAGGCAAAGTAGTAAATATAAATAGATTATATGTTCTAAAATTGAGTGATAGTCATTCAATTAAATTCATTACAAATAAAAAAACTCGAGGTCAGACAAATCCTAAATATCTATGGCACCATAGATTGGGTTATATTAGAGAAAAAAGATTGATTCAACTTGGGATAAGTGGACTTTTGAGTTCATTAGATTTAGTACCCTTACCAACTTATGAATTATGTCTTCAAGGGAAATGACCAAATCTCCCTTTGAAGTTAAAAAAGAGAAAGCGAAGAAACTATTGGAACTCATACATATTGATGTATGTGGACCATTTAGCACCAAAGCTAGAGGAGGATTTGATTATGTCATTATCTTTATCGATGATTTGTCACGATATGAGTATGTGTATTTAATGAAATACAAATTTGATTCCTTTAAAATATTCAAGGAATTTAAAAATGAAGTAGAGAAATAGACTGAAAAAGTATTAAAAAACTGTGATCAGATTATGGAGAAGAATATTTGAGTGTAGAGTTTCAAGAATTCTTGAAGGATATTGGAATAATCTCCCAATTGACTCCTCCTTATACACCACAGTTGAATGGTGTAATTGAAAGGAGAAATTGTACCTTATTGGATATGGTACGATCGATGGTGAGTTTTATTGACTTACTAGTATATTTATAGGGATATACCTTGATGATTACTGTGCATATCCTGAACAAAGTCCCATCAAAATCAGTCCAAAAGACTCCAAATGAGATATAGATTAGAAGGAAAAATCCAGTCTCGATTATATGAGGATTTAGGATTGTCCAGCTTATGTTAAAATTGTTAACCCTAATAAGCTGGATGTAAAATTAGAGAAGGGAAGATTCATCGGATATCCTACAGATAGTTTAGGATATTATTTCTACTTTCATACTGATCAGCGTATTATGGTCAGCAGAAATACACACTTCTTCGAAGAAGAGTTCTTAGAGGAAGATGATGCAGGTAGATTAATTGAGCTTAAAGAAGGGTTTTTAGAAGGTCAATTTGATGATACTGAGATTGGACCTTCCAGTAAACAGACCTCAGTTCCAATTCAAATTCTAATTAGGAAATCTTTTATAATATCGTGACCTCCAGAGTGATATAGTCTCCTATATGAGCAAGAGTTTGACTCTTACCTAGTAGGAGAGGTTGATCATCCTGATGATCCTAGGAGTTATAAAGAAGCTATCCTAGATAAGGATTCAGGTAGATTATTAAAGGCTATCGATTCTGAGATGCAATCTATGTATTCCAATCAAGTCTGGACACTTGTTGATCTATCAGAAGGAATTATTCCTATTGGGTGTTGTTAATTTAATGAGAAAGAGATTAATTTGGGTTGTTATGTGATGGAACCGGGTGGTTTAGTGTATGAACCAGCAAGATGATTTTCTTATTTCTTATTATTACACATAGAGAAGGTTACAATATATACAAGAAGAATCAAAAAATTAAAAAATGAAGAAGAAGCCAACAGTTATATTTCCCTCTTTAAGGTATTAAAGCTATCTTTCTCTAATAACCCTAAACATAAGCTTACAAACTTAAAGCATTATGACACCATACCAAAAACTATAAAAGACATAATAAATGTATCACCAATCTTAAAGAATCATATGTAAAACATAAGAAAGAGTGAACAATCTTTGAATTTGAAGTTGGTTCTAAGGTGGAAACCTTATACAAAAATCGAGGAATGACATAATTTCCAAGGAGTGGCACATATATCTAGGAGTGACAAGCATCCTAAGAAGTGATATATAAATCTAAGAGTGACACACATCCAAGAAGTGGCATGTATATTGAAGTAACACGAATCCCAATAAACTCAAGATCCCAATAAAAGGTGGTCACGACTTTGGCATGGATCCTGAGGTGAAACATTTCCTAATGCAGTCTTGATTTCAACACTCCTCTTCAAGCTAGGCTTGAAGAGGTTCTTCAAGTGTAGCTTACTGATCATAACTTCAATTTGCTGCTTCGTTGGATCCTTGGTGAACATATTTGCTAATTGTTCCTCACTTGGAACATAAAGAGTACTAATGATCTTATTCTGGATCTTTTCTCTGATAAAGTGACAATCTATCTCTATGTATTTTGTTCTTTCATGGAAAATTGGGTTTCTATAATACAGATTGCCGCTTGTTGTCACAGAACAACTTCATTGGTGCTTTAATTTTAAAACCCAAGTCTCTAATTAAGGCCTTTAACTATATTAGTTCACAAGTAGTTGATACTATAACACTATACTCTGCTTCTGTACTGGATCTTGCTACCACACTCTATTTCTTGCTCCTTCATGTTATTAAGTTTCCTCCTATAAATGTACACTAGCCTGTTGTAGATTTTCTATCTTCAATATCACCAGCCCAATCTGCATCACTGTAGGCAAGAACTTTGTGGTGACCATTCTTCATCATGTCTAGGCCTTGTCCAGGAGTTCCCTTGAGATAGCATAGGATCCGGTTCACCATAGTAATATGCTTGTTAAGAGGTTTCTGCATGTATTGACTTACCTGGTTCACAGCAAAGCAAATGTCAGGACGAGTAATAGTAAGGTAAATAAGCTTACCTACTACCCTTTGATATTGTTTAACATCTTGGAACTATTCTTTCTCCTTTCTTTGTTTCTCTTGATCTTTCTCTTTGTCTTTTCTCTTATAGTTGTTCTCAATTGGAGTGGATGCTTGCTTAGCTCCCAATTTACCTGTTTTACAAAGAAGATCAAGTGCATATTTCCGTTGGGATAGAAATAGTCCATTTTTAGAATGTGCAATTTTCATACCTAGGAAATATCTTAAGTATCCCAAGTCTTTAGTATCAAAAACAGATTTCAGATATGCTTTAATACCATTGATTCCTTGCAAATCACTACCAGTAATAATAATATCATCAACATAAATAAGCAAAATTGTAATGTCATGCTCAGCATGCTTTGTGAATAAAGATGAGTCAGCTTCACTTTTAGTGAAAGATTGTCGCTTTAACGCATCATAAAGTTTGGAGTACCAAGCTCTAGGTGATTGTTTTAGGTTATATATAGCCTTTTTGAGTTTACATACATGAGATTCAGGGATGTTCTCACCATACCCTTCTGGAATTCTCATGTATACTTCTTCTTCCAATTCACCTTGGAGGAATGCATTCGTCACATCCATATGTAATAAAGGCCAATCATAATTTACAACCATAGAGATAAGAACCCTAATGGTGTTCATTTTAGCCACAAGTACAAATATTTCAGTGTAATCAATACCATAAGTTTGGGTAAAGCCTTTGGCCACTAATCTAGCTTTATGCTTTTCAATAGACCCATCACTTTTCAATTTAGTTTTATACACCCACTTACACCCCACTGGTTTCTTCCCTTTAGGAAGGGGAACAATTTCCCAAGTTCCATTTTTAATCAATGCATTAAGTTCTTCACTCATGGCCTTCCTCCAAATAGGTGAGGATTCGGCCTCATTAAAGCTTGTGGGCTCTTGAATCCCATCAATGGCATTAAGAAAGGCTTTATATTGATTGGTAATATGTTCATAAGTGTAAACATGCTGGAAGGGATGATTTGTGATATGGTTTCCATGATAAAATACTCTACTATGCATCCAATCTGTGGCTGGTCTTCTAATTCTTGAAGATCTTCTAAGGTTAGGTTGATTTAGGATATGATTTTTAATATCATTATGGTTTTATCATGCATAGGATGTTCATTACTAGAATGATCAGTTTGGTTATCATGTGAGGAATCATGTGCAATGCTATCATGTGAAATATCATGCGATGTGTCATCATGATGAGTATTCGGTTCTTGGCCATTTGATTCAACAATATGATCAATTTCATCATGCTTATTATCATAGTCATTTTTATGATTATTATGACTAATACCATGCTTGTAAATATCACTAATAATGGGTTTAGGAATAGTGTCATGCATATACTCCCCCTTACCTCTAAAATCAGTTTCATGCTTAGTGAAATGGGGCCCATTTTCTAAGAATGTGACATTTCTAGATATAATCAATTTATTTATCAAATGATTAATGTATTTATACCACTTTTGAGTGGTGGAATACCCCAAAAACATGCATTTTTTACTCCTATTACTAAGTTTATCCCTAAGATCACTTGGAATATGTACATAACAAGTGCAGCCGAAAACTTTTAAATACGATAAGTTGGGTTTTCGGTTATACATTACCTCACTTGGTAACTTTCCATTAAGGACCTTTGAGGGAATGCGGTTTATCAAGTGTGCACGCGTGAGTATGGCCTCTCCCCAATAACGTTTTGGCACATTGTTATGAAATATCATGGAATGTGCAACTTCAAGAAGATACTTATTCTTTCTTTCGACAATTTCACTTTGCTCGGGAGTGTATGGACAACTAGTTTGATGTATGATACCATTGCTTACTAGAAAGTCCTTAAAAATATGGTTAACATATTCTCCTCCATTGTCGGTTCTAAGGACTTTAATGGTTTTACCAAATTGGTTATTAATATAAAGAGTGAATCGTTTAAAGCAAGCAAATGCATCAGATTTGTATTTTAACAAATAAACCCAAGTATACCTAGATTTATGATAAATGAATGTGATGAAATACTTATAATTATCATGGGAATACATAGGAGATGTCCATACATTAGAATGAATAAGCTCAAAAACATCATCACAAACATAATCTGATTTTTCAAAGGGAAGTCTAGATTGTTTACCAAAAATACATGCTTCACAATTATAAGTATTATCAACATTCAAATTCTGAATTAGCGACTTCAAAATGAGATTAGCGGGATGTCCTAATCTTGCATGCCACAATTCATGACTATTATGCTCTCTAGAGGCGTCAAACACTTTTCTTTTTTCTTTGAGCATGTAGAGCTCATCGTGAAGTCTACCTTCACCAATCTTCTTCTCGATTGTAATATCCTGAAAAATCACCTTGTTAGGACCAAAAATAACAAGACAATTTAAATCCTTTGTGACCTTACTAACGGATAGAAGATTAGAAGCAAAGTTAGGCATATAAAGGCCTTTAGTACCCTTAGAGAATATTTCAATATCAGCCATGCATTTAATGGGAATGGATTCACCATTAGCAATCTTAACCTTTTGATTACTCATTATAGGATGCATTTTAATAGCCTTATCACTATTCCTAAACATGTGATCACTTGCACCAGAATCTATAATCCATGAATCATAAATGGTACTAGTTAATGAGTTAGGAGTCTTACCATCCTCAAAGGAGCAATTGGCGTAGGTTTTACCCTCTAATTTTGAGTTGGTATTGATCTGATTTTGAATGAACTTTGCAAGTTCTTCAAGGTTGAATGGCATCTCCTTGGCAATGGGAATGGAGGCACCTGAGCTTGCATTTTGTGCATTCGGCTGGTGTGTCTTGCCTTTGTTGTCCCGAATAGGTTTTAAGTGTGGATGGAGTATCCAACACTTGTCTTTGACATGCCCAATCTTGTGGCAATGTTCACACCTTGGCCGAATGGTGTTGGAGTTCTTCTTGGCTTGAGACATCAAGGCTTCATTCCTTGCCTTCTCTTGAGCAATAAGAGCATTAGTTTCGGTTTTATATAGGTTGGTTTTTAACACCCTTTGTGAGGTCTCCTCTTTGTTTATCATGTGACAAACTTCATCAAATGGAGGTATGTCTTGGTTCCTTAAAATCTGGTTCCAAATATCCTTAAAAGATGAGTTCAACCCCTCAAGAAATGCAAACACTCTATCTTCATTAGCTCTTGCAAGGATGATGTGCATGTCATTGATTTCGGGTCTATATAGCTGAAGCTCCTCCCAAGCTTCCTTAAATTTTCCCAAGTACTCAATGACACTCATATCGGCTTGTTGAAGTTTACTGATGTATGACTTTAGTTCATACACTCTCGTGAGATTTCTTTGCTGCCCATACATAGTTTTAATAGAGTCCCATGACTCTTTTGAAGTTTCAACACAAGCAAACACACCCATGAGATTCGATTCTATTGAGTTGAAGATCCAAGTGAGTACCATTTTGTCAACTTGGAACCATTTCTCATAAGCATAATCATCCATCGATGGCTTCTCCACACTTCCTGTAACATAGCCATATCTTCCTCTTCCACAAAGCGCATTTGTGGTGGCTTTGCACCATATAGGATAGTTATGGTTATTAAGTAAGATTATAGTGAGTTTGATGGTGGTGTTTCCATCATAATCTACATTCATGGGATACGGTTGGGGGCCTGTTTGTGTAGTGTTTAAAGAAATGCCCTCGGTTGCAATCTTGGCTGAATAGAGCGGAAGGGTTCAAACACTAAAGAAAAAAAAAAGAAGATATAAGAAAGGTGATTTAAAAGCTTATGGCTCTGATACCATGTTGAAAAATATGAAAGAATAAAAGAATAATGATAGGAAGAGATTGTTTAAACACCTATCAAAATAAGAAGTAAATTAAGCTAAAAGAAGAGAAATGAGATAATAGAATTGACTAGAGAGAAAGTGAGAGAATTCTTAAATTGAAAAATGAATTGTGTGTTCTAAAAACAAAGGGTGAGCTTGCCTTTATATAGACAAGCTTCAAACGGCTAAGAATAACCCTTTACATGGACCAAATGGCAAGGTACAACAATCTAAAGCATATAATTTGGATTTCAAAAAACTAGCTATTATTTTGTCTTCTAGCAACTAGCTTTTCCTACACTTGATTTGGGCTCATAGGCTTTTCCTTATATGGCCTTGGGCTCCTTAAAATATATATTTGGAGTGTACAAAATATGGAGAATCCATCAAGACCCAATTCGATGTATGAAAACCATCTTGGCTGAATCTTGATCAAGTGAAATATTTTCCAATGTAGCCTTGATTTCAATATTGCATCTCAATGTCCTAACAAAAAAGTTATAATTGCTAAAGAAAATGGGGAGGTTATTTCTGAATCTGATTGTAGTGATGATAATATGTCTTCTGTGATTGATGCTGATTCTAATTGTGATTTGGAATATGATAAGAATAATGTATAGTTTACTGAATATGGTGAAAGTTTGGCTGCTAGCCGTGCTTTAAACATGCAGGTGAAAGAAGAAAGCCTAGAGCAACGTAAAAACATATTTCACTCTAGATGTTTGATCAATGATAAGGTGTGCACTATGATTATTGATGGTGGTAGTTGCACCAATGTTGCTAGTGTAAGTATGATTGAGAAGCTGAACTTAGCATGTGATAAACATCCTAGACCTTATAGATTGCATTGGTTGAATGACTGTGGAGAGGTAAAGGTGACACGACAGGTAAAGGTACCATTCTCTATTGGGTAGTACAAAGATGAAGTTGTTTGTCATCATACCTATGTAGGTAGGCCATCTATTATTGGGAAAGGTCATGGTAGTTTGATAGATGAGTTCTTCATGATGGGTACAACAACAGATATTCCTTTTCTCATGATGGAAGAAAGGTTGTGCTTGCTCCATTATCTCCTCAAGAAGTGTATGAAGACCAAAAGAAGATACTTGAGAGAGAGAGAGAGAGGCTTCAACCAAGGGGAAAAAGGAGGGTGAGGCTTCGGCCCATGATGTCTATGATGTAAATAAGAGAGAAAAGGGAAAGAATGAGGAAAAAGAGGCTAGAAAAGAAATTAAACAAATTAATGGCCCATTGGTGAGTGAAAATAAGAGAGCAGAGAGGAAGAAACAAACTTTTTATGTGAGAACAAGAGAGGTTAAGTATACCATTGTCTTAGGGCAGTCTGTTTTGCTCCTTAGACACAAGGAGATATTGTTTGCTAACACTGACATTAACCTTGATGTTTTACCTCCTAGCTTTGTTTCCATGTTGCAGGAGTTCATTGATGCCTTTTCAGATGAAATACCTTGTGGATTGCCACCTTTGGTGAAGTCCTTGCATAAGAAGGCTCGGGCTAATATAGAGAAGAAGAACAAGCAATATGCTGATAGGGCGAATAAGGGAAGGAAGCGAGTGGTGTTCGCACCTGGAGATTGGGTTTGGGTACACTTTCGAAAAGAAAGGTTTCCAAATTAGTGAAAGCACAAGTTGGATGCACGTGGTGATGGCCCATTCCAAGTATTGGAGCGCATCAATGACAATGCATACAAGATTGACTTGCTTGATGAGTATGGTGTTTCTACTACTTTCAATGTGAATGATTTGTCTCCTTTTGATGTGGATTCAGATTTGAGGAAAAATCTTTTTGAGGAAGGGGGGAATGATGCAGATTTACTATCAAGTACATTTGGAGTTCAAGGGAGCACAAGGAGCAAGAGTGGAGATCCTTTGACTCTTCTAAGTGGTCCAATCACAAGGGCATATGCAAGCACGTTCAAGGCAGTCATGTCTTTATTCATTCAAGATCAAGTTACCTAAGAGCTTCAAGAGTTAGCCTTTAACAAGTGCATTGTGGAGCTTGAAGGCAAGCCTAAGCCCATAACTTTGCTTAGGGCGTGTATTGATGAAGGGGCTGCCTAGTTATGGCGTGTTGGGCCTGTTAATGTATTGGGCTTTAGTTTGTAACTTGACGAGGTGTGTGGGCTCTATCATAATAATTAGCAATAAAAATAATTATCTTATTTGTCTATTTTTTTCCAGCCACCTTCTCACCACCAATTTTGGATATTTCCCCCAATTTAAGGCACAAATCAAGTCCATTTCAATCACCATAATTAGCTCCCATTTTTGCTTGGATTATGGTAATTAATGTTTGGTCTTCATGTGGATTTGTCTTTCTAGAATCAGCCCAAAACTCTTGCATCAGCCCATTAAATGCTTCATTGATTTTCTTGGCCCGTGCTCTTGTAATTGGCCCAATCGGAACTTGCAATAGATCCTTTGTCTCTTCATTATTCTCACAAATCTCCTTAGCCTTCAACCGAGTAATTGGACCAAGACTTGGAACCAATCGTTCTTTGATAGCTCTTTCATTATTAGTGACTATGTTGTCTTCTCTAGGTTGAATGATCATGTCTTCATTGCTACCAATTGCAGTTTCTGCCTCATGGATCACATCATGACCTGTTCCCGAGTCTGCGCATTCGATGCCCTCTCTGGGCCCTCAGGCATAGCTGACCTAATCTCAGAATCGTTGCATCGGGCAAGCAGGTACGTAACCAGTCCCAGCGGGTAAAGGTCCGTGCAACCAGTCCCAGAATCTATACATCGGGCAAAGGTCTGTATAACTAATCCCAACAGGCAAAGGTCCGCATATCCTGTCCCGGAATCAGCGCATCAGGCTATGTAGGTGACTGACCCCGGACAAAATGATCCGTGGACCCTCGGAACCGAGCCCCGCACAAGATGGTCCGTGAGCCCTGTAAAAAGGATGGTTCTGTCTTCTCAACATGATGCGACCCCGCACAAGATAGTCTGTGGGTCCACAGAATCATCGAGAAAAATGCTCAGCATCGAGCTAAAGGAGCTCGGGATCATTGAGCGAAGCGCTCGGTATCTAGCTGAAGAGCTCGAAATCATCGAGCGAAACGCTTGGCATCAAGCTGAAGAGCTCGAGATCATCGAGCGAAGCGCTTAGCATAGAGCTGAAGAGCTCGAGATCATCGAGCGAAGCGCTCGGCATCGGCTAAAGAGCTCGAGATCATCGAGCAGAACGCTCGGTATCGAGTTAAAGAGTTCGGGATCATCGAGCGAAGCGCTCGGTATCGAGCAAAAGAGCTCGGGATCATCGAACGAAGCGCTCGGCATCGAGCTAAAGAGCACTGAATCATCGAGCAGAACGCTTGGCATCGAGCTAAAGAGCTCAGGATCATCGAACGAAATGCTCGGCATCGAGCTAAAGAGCTCGGGATCATCGAGCGGAACGCTCGACATCGAGCTAAAGAGCTCGGGATCATCGAGCGAAGCGCTCGACATTAAGCTAAAGAGCTCGGAATCATCGAGCCAAACACTCGGCAACAAGCTAAAGAGCTCGGCATCATCGAGCGAAGCGCTCAGCACCTGAGGCAAAAAACTCATCTTTGACAAGCAACACAAGTCATAATATTCAACAAATCAAAAGCCAAAAGTCATA
>JAVXUL010042899.1:0-10925 GCA_035590515.1 Trichilia minutiflora
TATTAATTACACACTTTTCACAAATGCTTGAGAAATTATTGTTTGGTCATCCATCTTGATCTTTCACTTGACGTTGGACAATCTTTTTGTTATCATCGAAATGCTTTACATGTTAACATAGCCTAGTACGGACCTTGTGAGAGGCCATCTAGGTGAGTGTGATGTGAGGTAGTCTAGCACGGATCTAGTGAGAGGCCGTCTAGGTAGGTGATGTGAAGTAACCTGGGAGAGGACCACGAGGTGGCCGCCTAGGTGAGTGAGTGCCAGATGGGGATAGGTGACAATCCATCTGGGGATTTGTGCTAAGGTAGCCTAAGGATGGATCTCGAGAAGACCACCCAGGTGAGTGTGTGCCAGATAGTAGATTATCTGGAGATGCATGTTTATAGAGGACAGTCACGAGTATCACCACGTGACTACTTGACAGCCAATATCAGTGGTGGGCTTATTTTCTAACTAAATTGTGCTTCGTTTTAGTTTCTGTATTTAAAATATAATTTTTAAATAGCATGTTTTATCTGCATATAAAATCCACTGATGGCTCGAAATTACGCCTGATCAGCGTAATTACTGGAAGGTTGGCTATGGCCAATGATTTGTTGGGTATTTGATTCGTTTTGATTTGAAATTGGAAAAGATAGTTTAAACGTGCTTTTCTTGTAGTGTTTTTTTTTTACTAATATTGCTTGATAATAATTGTATTTATATTTATTTTTATTATGTAGTTTTATCGTTTTATTTCCTCACTGAGTATACGTTAGTATGCTCACCCCTTTTTCCCACTCACAGGTTTAGCGCAGCAGTAGCGTGGAGGGTGGTGATTACATCAGAAGAGAATATTGTAGGTATTGCTTCTATACTCGACTCACACATTTCATTGAGTCCACTGGGAGTAGCATTAATGATAATGTTCATGGTTTTCAATATTTTTAAGACGGCGAGGGATTTTAATAGTATTTATAATTAAATTATTTTAATATTTTATGATGTGAGAGATTTTGGAAAGAAGTGGAAATGATGTTAAAGATTTTTATGATGTATGATTTTTATCTACTATATATTTGATGTTGAACGATTTTAGAAGTGTTTAGTTTGTTTTGATTGTGAAAAGAAGTTTGGGTGTTGGGAGGAAATCTTATTGGAAGTGTTTTGTATGTGTTTGATTCCAGATTTTTAGCCTTACAGGTTCTTAGTAAGTGTTCTGGGCCTAAGGAATGTTTATTAGGAATCTGTGGCGGTTGTCACAGGTAGGACCCAGGGGTCAGGGTGTGACACCAATCTTACAAAGGAAAACCCGTCCTATTATAAGAATTAAAAAAAAAAAATGATTCTTTATTGGGGAGAATGGAATGCTGACCCCTCCATTCAAGTACCCCTAATTTTTGGCGAAATAGTGACTTGGATTGACAAGCTCACTTTTGAGCCCTGAAGTTTAGAATGGATCAAAATTACAAGATCCTAGAATTTGTATTAGAAGACCTTTCTTTTTGAGGTGTCCATAACCTTTTTGGGTCTAATACAAATTGGTGTTTTTAAGAATTTCTTAACCTTTCAAAAAACTGACTTTGGTATGTTTAGACTATCTTTTTTTTTTTTCCTTTTATACTACATCACTTTACTACTATTTGATTCTTCTTTTCTTTGTTTTTTAAAGGACAAATGACTCTATAGAACCATTTGATAAACCCTTGGACGTCCTGAAAAACTTGGCAGGGAATAAGAAAATTAAATGGGGGTCGGGGGCCTCTAAGGCATCTAGCTGCCAAAGATTTCAACACCTATATATCGAGATGACCTTCTAACCCCTCCAATGAAAGTTGCTGGTAAGGGAAAGTAGAAGGTGATAGATCTGATTAAAACATCTAAGATCTTTAAAAAGGCCAAGAGTCTTGCTTAAAGAAAAGAAGAAGAAAAAGAATAGTGATTTATCTTAGGGGAAGGCTTTTCCCCACCTTATTGTTGAAGACTTCCTTGAAAAGAAGAGAGAATTTTTTGATCATCTCCTTGGGACTTATATTTATGCCGTTATCTGTATTTTTTTTTTGACATCTCAAAAGGTCTTGCTTCTATTGATGCTAATTCAGCAATGAATTTCATGTATAAGTGAGGTTTTATGAAAGACTTGTGCATTCTTCATTCTTTTCAATTGCTTATTTCTGACTTGAATATAATTGACTAAATTTTTGTATAGATTCTCCATGTGATGTATTTGCATAGGGTCATCACTAAAAGACCATAATGAATGGATGACTGGATATGTGGAAAAGGTTAAAAAGGCTTTGACTATTAAACTCACCAAATTTGAAGAAAAAGAAAGAGAATAGGCCAAGAAAAAGGAGGAATATGAAACTAGAGTTGTTGTTATCTAGTTATCCTAATCTTTCCTAAACTGATAAATTCACACCTTACAATATAATTTATGCTTGGCCAAGGAGAAGGTTAAAAATTTTAAGCTGAATATAAGAGAAGAGTGTAGAAGCTTTCAAGCGAAGCCAAAAAAAACTCAAGAGTTTTAGGAAGCAGCTAAGACCATCTTAGAGGAAAAAAATTTATGAAGGGATTGACCTTACTTGCAGTACTTTTGAAAACAAGTTCCCTGAATTAGACCTAGGGTGGTTATATGAGGCCATAGGTCGAGAACCCCCTTTCTTTGATGAAGCTGCCTCTACTGATCTAACCAATCGAGATCCACTTGTTACCAAATTGATCACTCTTGCTATTATGACCCTAACTACCAATAAGGTTTATTCTACCAACCCACTTGCTGATTGATGAATGATATAACTTGTCTTTTTATTTTTGTTAAATAAAAATTTATATTGAATAATGACTTATTTTTAATAAGATTGAATTCTTCTTTTCTTCTATGAATTAATCTTTTCTAGACTTTTTTGTATATACTTGAACCTTGTTTGAAAGTGTTTATTTTTGTAGAGTTATATGTTTAGGTCGAGGTCTTAATATAAATATAAGTCACATGCAAAGTTTAGTTCTCCTATAATGTAAATTAGATTAGTTACCTAATTTGAAAAAAATACTTAACGAGAACTTTCTCAACGTAGATCTCAAGTTAGACGCCCAACATTATAGATATACAAATATAAGTATAAAACTTAAGGCTTCTCATCTTGACCTAAACCAAGACCTTGTTACTTGCCAACTATTTATTCTAAGGCTTCTTAACCCTCCTTTAATCTGGTGACTCTAACTTGTATACCCCTGATCTGAGAATTTGGATGACCATATAAGACTTTTCTTAGTTATCTTTAAGTACCTTCTCTTTGGGTACTGTTGGGGTAGATACACGAGTGACACGCGGGACCTCGTCAGCAAAGAAATGACATTCCCCCCAGGTATTTCACTCCCCTTAGGTGTACCTGACTTCAGATCCTTGGGAGTTAGCCCCTCAGAGAATCCCTCCTCAGGTTCTCGGGGGTCAGCCTCTTAGAGAATTCCGTCTCAGGTTCTTGAAAGATGGCTTCTTGGGGAATCCCATCTCAGGCTCTGGGAAATCATTGTCTCAGGTCTCAGGGAACCGACTTTTTATAAATGCGCCACAGCCCTTAGGTATCAGTAGCAAGAGACTTCAAGAGGTTTGTGTTGCCTCAGGATAAGCCCATTCATGCCCCTAAAAAATACAGAATTGGCCTTCCGGACACAGGGGCCTCTCAAAGCGTCTCCTCTTCACCAACACGAATGCAATCTTCAGTCAGAGAATCCTCAATCACATACCCTCACAATCAAAAATGAGAATCACCGCTGACATGGCCGATCTTATAATAGGAATAGATGCCCTACCCTAGGAGCTGCTTGTCCCATCCATCATCCATCTTCAGACGAGTTGATAGTAGCAGATTTAGAAGTGACAGGAATGTCAGCTACAGCATTAATGGAAGACGGTCGCACATTGACTAAAGACACTAAAGTCTCATCATTCTCATTTTTCGATATCTAGTTACATCACCAGGGGCCTATATAAAGGGGGGTTCTCCATCAAAGAAGGGATCTAGAACTGGAGATTTTAGCTCTCTATGCCAGCCCTCTTGTCACTCTTCTTATGTTTTTTCATCTCAACAGTGAATAAAGAGCCTTTCTTTCTTGCATTCTATTCCGGCTTGCTTGTCAGAATTCATCACATATTTCTTCACCGTATCTGACTTAGGCATCGGAGTTTTTTCGTCGGAACCCCCACCTGATGTGACTCCTAACATGTTATTATCTTGTAAGGATTTTAAGGTGAAGCTCTGTAAGGGAGGATCCGACCAACCATCCTCTCTGACGTAGATCAATCATTGTAACAGCCATATTTAAATTCACACCTTAACGGCTGGTGCTGTCACAAAAACTAACAAAAAGTCATTGAAGTATCGTTTGGTGAGGAAAAAGAAAAGTTTGACAAAGTTGGATGGCAAAACGAATGCAAAGAAAAGGAAGCCTCGGCAAGGGCACTACCCGAGGAGAAAGGAGAGACCCACTCACACAAGAAAGACCCCAGCCCAAAAACGAACACTCAAAAAGGCTCTTGATCAGTAGAGCCGAAGCATTGGAAAAGGAACTCCTGGAGATCAGACGACAACTGGTCAGTGAACCAGTCGCCTCAGGATTGGAATGCGTTAGAAAACTAGCCGCTTTGGGAGAAGAAAAAATGACATTTTCGCCTGGAAAGCAGAGAAGTCGAATCCCCCGAGGAGGTCGTATAGAAAGAATCCAGACCTTCAGGTAAACGCATGGCCACGCATCCACACCCAGGTTGACAACATTACAAAAAGGGAAGGCTAAAGCACCTAGGAAGAACAACACTCCCTTCAAGATTTACGAAGGGTGAGAGCAGAGAAGAAACAACAACAAAGGACATCACCAAGAGATGAGCAAATAGAAAGGGTAACATAACTTGGCCCCTACTGACATGAGGTTGTGCCTCAATGAGAAACATGCCCGAGAGAGAAAAGTCATAACAATTATCGATAGGAAGGAAATAGAGGACTACGTGAGAAAGGTATTACAGAAAATAGGAGCGTAGAGTATTCCTGCTCAAGAGGAGGGCTCACAGGCTAAGAAAGTCCCTGTTTCTGCCTTCACGTCTCCCCTTTCGAAGAAAATTTTGACATTAAGCCTTCTCAAAAAGTTCAAAATACCTTATTTAACTGCCTACTCTGAGAAGACTGATCCCTCCTTACACATAAACTCGTTCAGGGAGGCGATGCTGACATATGGCTTGACAGAACTACAAATGTCCTGACTTTTCTACTTGACTTTAGTAGGGACAGCCAGGCGCTGGTACAAGAAACTACCATCCACCAGTATCCACAGCTTCAATCAACTGGCAATCATCTTCGAGAATGAGTTTAAAAGGGCAGGGACCGCCAGTAAAAACTTGAGCACTCTTGGAGAGGCTCGGACGATCCCAGGCAGGAGGAGGTCCCCACCAAATGGGCGACAAAAAGATAAGAGAAGCCACCATGACAATAGTAGAAACACAAAAGGAGTTGATAGACAGCATAGAAATTATTTTCCCAAATCACGAAAGGACAAAAGATTCTGAGATCCCCTCCCGTAAGGAATTTTCTCAGGAAAAGTGGATGGACAATTACTCAGGAACTCACTTGTTAGAAATTTGTGAGCATGCCACAAGTGGGGGACATGTTGGCATCACACCCCCAGAGTATGAAAGTACAGATGCCCAAGAAGAAATAAGGGTCGATCCCATAAAATCCACAAAGGGACGGCCACAACATATAAGGACCCGCGAGATTAGATCAAGAAACCAGTTCGGAGTTATCCCACTAACTATTTTGAGGATCCTTCACATGCTCTTCTAGGAGCCAATTGTCACTTTAAAAAGCAAAGAAGATCAAAGATCAGACCGTGTCATGGTTATCTCAGGTAACCTCTGAGGGCTTCTTGAGCACTTAACTGGCAAGGCCCTCACTAAGTGGTTTGGGCAGACAAATTTGGGATATAATGCCTAGTCTAACTCAATGACAATCTACCAACCAAGATATGAAAATCAGGGACACGGGAAAAATATAACTCCTGAGAGAGTCTCTCCTCAGGTTGACGTATGGATGCAGAAAAAATATAACCCCTGAGAGAGTCTCCCCTAAGGTTGGTGTATGGAGGCAGGAAAAATATGGCCCCTGAGAGAGTCTCTCCTCAGATTAGCATATGGATGCAGAAAAAAAATATAACCCTGAGATAGTCTCTCCTCAGGTTGGCGTATGGATGCAGAAAAAAGTATAACCCCTTGATAGAGCCTTTCCTCAGGTTGGCAAACTTATAACATTTATGTACGTTTTCTTATGTGAATAAAACAGAATATTTAAAATCCTTCTTAGCATCTCCTGAAATCTTTATCGCCTCAAAAGTCTCCCCTAGTGATAAGGTTGGCCACGGGCCGTAAAATCCCTTGACACTAGCAGAATCAAAAATCCTGCTCACCCTGAGTTTGCATAAATCCTTGGCCCAGCTCAGGCATCTCGAGAGTATAAGATCTAATTTGTGACTCAGAAGCAATAATCCTTGGTAGTGTCAGGTCCTTTCAAAGATAAAAATCATGCTCACCCCGGGTTCGTATAAATCTTAGGTCTGGCTCAGGCATCCCGAGAGTATAAGACCTAATTTGTGACTTAAGCGCGATAATCCCTGGTAGTGTCAGACCCCTTCAGAGATAAAAATCTTGCTCACCCCGGGTTCGCATAAATCTTAGGTCCAGCTCAGGCATCCCGAGAGTATAAGATCTAATTTGTGATTTAGGCGTGATAATCCCTGACATTGTCAGGTCCCTTCAGAGATAAAAATCCTACTTATCTCGGGTTCGCATAAATCTTAGGTCCGACTAAGGCATCCTGAGAGTATAAGACCTAGTTTGTGACTTAGGTGTGGTAATCCTTGACAGTGTCAGGTCCCTTCAAAGATAAAAATCCTGCTCACCTCGGGTTTGTATAAATCCTAGGTCTGATTCAGGCATCTTGAGAGTATAAGACCTAGTTTTTCACTTAGGTGTGGTAATCCCTGACAGTGTCAGGACCTTTCAGAGATAAAAATTCTATCCAGACCGGGTTCGCATAAATCCTTAGTCTAAGTCAGGCATCCTGAGAGTTTAAGATCTGATTTATGACTAAGATGCGATAATCCCAGGTACTGTCAGGTCATGTTCATCCCAGGTTTGCATAAATCCTTGGTCTGACTTAGGCATCCCGAAAGTATAAGACCTAGTTTGTGATTAAGGCACAGTAATCCCTGGTGGTCCCAGGTCATCTTCCAAAAATCAGAATGGCTTTAAGCCTTTGAAGACCCCTGCCCCTAGTCGAGAAACCTCCTAGGATTTCGTGCGGAGTTAAACTCCAAAACTCACCAAGTAAAGATTCTTGAAGATTCTTGACCCTGGTTGAGGTGCTCCCTGGGTCTTGGGTGAAATCAAGCTCTAAAGCTCCCCAAAATACACCCCTGAACTCGAGATGTTTATAACCACCCCAAAGGCACGATCAGTGATCATGTTTACTTATTTAATTTATGCCCGAGTTATAATTAAAGCTCTCTTTATAGTTAGTTAAGTAAGGAAGAAAAATTGGCCCGACAGACACACAGGAGTAAACACAAAATTCTTTCTATTTATGAAGAATTGATACAAGTATATGATTGTACAAAAGAATACAAAAAATATTCTAAGTCCTAAAAGTACTTGGTGGGAGGCCTTTTTCATCCTCAGTCTAATATCTCCACCAG
The DNA here is from genome assembly GCA_035590515.1 of Trichilia minutiflora. Classification (NCBI taxonomy): domain Eukaryota; kingdom Viridiplantae; phylum Streptophyta; class Magnoliopsida; order Sapindales; family Meliaceae; genus Trichilia; species Trichilia minutiflora. The sequence continues at coordinate 7,726 of JAVXUL010042899.1, forward strand.
TACATCATCCTCTACTCAGGGGGCAGGGGGGCTTCTTCATCCATTGTCTGAGGGATAGGAGAATTTTCTTCCTCTTCTCTTGCTGAAGGGGTCTCTTTATTCTGTGCAGCTTGACAAGGAGGAGCATCCCCTTGGAGTACCGACTGATCTTGGGGGGCCAGTGATTCGGTACCCCCAGTGGCCCTCGGGAAGGCCTTCTGTCTTAACGAAAGGAACTTTATCCCTTAGTCTTCCATCATTATTAGCCACCTTGTCCACCTGGATCGTAAGAAGATCATCTTAAGAACAACTCCCAAAGGTTCCTGAGATGTCACGACCAAACCGATCAAATAGCCAGCGCAGGTCCAACTCCGGGTATTCCTGAAGAAAGAGGCGGCTTGTCAAATCCACACATTTATCAACTCCCTTATCATAAAAATCGATGAGTTGAACAGGTACCTCCTCCAGTCTCTTCCTTTGCTTCTCAGAAGCCTGCTGTAGGGTCTTGTACACCTCTCCCAGTACCCGAAGCTCCTCAGTCAAAAAATTAGTCCTGTTCTTCAACCTTACCAGTTCTAACAAGATCATCGAGTACTCTTCCTTTCGATGACTGTCTTCCTCCTTTATGGTTCGATACTGTTCCTTCAACTTATCAAGTTTAACAGTGACCTTTCACCTGGCCCGTTCAGCAACTTCGCTTTTAGCCTTCAGGGTTTTAGAATGGGTTTCAGTGGCTGACAGTTTTTCCTACAGATCTTCTTTGTCCTTGAGCCACTGAGCCCTCTCCCCCTTCAGAGCCCTAACCTTGGAAGTCAGCTCCTCTCTCTTCTTGATGACTTGATCCTAAGTAGCCGTGATCATATCCTGAGCCCTCTTCTGCAACTTCTTCACAGTGTCAAATGCCTACTTTCTGAAAGCAAGAGCATTCTAAAAGTCGTCAATGAAGAGGTTCAATATATAGGCGTTATGGATTAAGGAAATATACAAAAGTGGTCAGCAACTTCCAGGGGAAAGAAAGGTTAATGAAAGATCATGGAAAGGAAAGACTTACCCGATGACAGAAGACACTTAGCCAATTGAGGGCCTCTTTCAGAGGGACGCCTGCTATATCATCACCCTTCTTTGACAAAATCACCTCCTGGGCAGAGTTAGCCAAGAGGAGGAGCTATCTAAAATTCTCTTTTTGGCTTTCAGGGAGGTCCTCTATAAAAATCCCATCTATATCCCCGATGCTTTCCTTCTCGATCGGGAACGAATATTCTATCACAAAGAGGGATGGCTTTTCTTGCCTTTGTCCAGCCCCTGAGTCTGAAGGTTTGTCATTCGAAAACCTTTTTTGGGTCAGTTTACTGCTCTTTCTCTTAATCCAGGGCTCCCTGTGAGCTTTGTCCTTAGACCTGGGGGATTGTCGTGCCCGTCATGCAATCCAAGACCCTTTTCGATTGATCGTCAGTGGGGTGAGGTGGGAGGTCTGCCTTCTGTTTCTTCTGCGCCTCATCCCCACCTTCATCCATAGGCTTTTTCCTTTTATACTTGGTCAGGGCCTAATCAACCTTCTAGGGACGTTTCTTTGTCTCCTCCCGAGGCTCCTTGAAGGAGATGTCCTTCATCTTAGGACGGATGGTTTTCTTCCCTCCCTCTTTTTTGGGAGTCTTCTTGAGGTCCCCTTTTACAAGCCTCTTCTCTTTGTCAACTGAGGCCTTTGCCTTAGGGTCAGCAACCTTTGGTGTCTTCAAGGCCCTCTTGAAAAGCATGATCCTCAAGACTTCACTTGACCTCCTCCTGCTTGCTAATGTTTTCTCGATCCTTGCTCTACACCAAAGAAGACACGATTGACCATCAGAATCAAAGAAAAGGACAGTCAGAAAGAGCAACTCAAGAACCCTTTACCTTTATTCATCTGAGCCCTTAGTTTAGAGAGCTCACTCCTGGACACCGTCTTAGACGCCGACCCTGAGGCAATCATGCTATTCGATTTCAACAACTCCTTGACATTCATAATGGGGAGCTCCAGGAGCTTATTCTCCATATTTATCGGGATGTCTGCCTGATCCCTCCCAGCAACTGTAATAGGAAACCTGTCAGTATTGGTATGAATTTCCTCCTTAGTAAAATTATAAAAATATCTGTTATATGCCTACCAGGCTCTTGGAAGGAGGGAGGAAGGGAATAGGGAGATGGCTCTGTGCAGTTTCTGCTGACGATGAACCAGCGATCTTTTCAATCTTTATTACAGGAAGGAGTGCCCTTCACTTAGGATCGGAACCCTCCTCGAACTTGGAGAAAGCACCAACCAGAGTACTGGCTAGTATTCTTCTTAAGGGAGTACATGTGCAATATCTCATCAGGAGTAAGGACGGGACCCTCCTTGAGGAAGCTCAGCACGAATAACCTGCTAAGAATCCTCTAATTGTTCAGGGTAAGCTGGTAGGGCCGAATCCCGAAGGTTTCAAAAAGCCTAACGAAATAATTCTGCAGGGGAAGACGGGCCCCCAGTAGCAGATGCCCCTCATTAAGAGCTATCTCCCCTGGTGTAAAGTTGCCCGGGATCTCATCCCTATGCAGTACCCTCAGTTCCACGCTGTCAGGGATACCGAAAGCCTGTCGAAAGGCTAGTAAATTTGCCTTAGTGATCGAGGAAATAAACCAGTCCGCCTCGTTGGGCCCCCTGGCCTGCTCTAAAGCACTCTTCTCATCCTTATCAGACTCTTGGGTCCTGATGGGATCCTTAGCCTCTTCCTGACCACTGGTGGTGGCATCAGAGGGTCTGCTTCTGTTCATCATTTTTCTAACCACAAGAAAACCAAGGGATGCATAAAAGTCTAAAAAACTCTTAAAATATACAAAGAATCAAAAACCTTTTACCTTTTAAGTAAGATGGTGGATATGTCAGCAACTCACGAAGAACAAGCTTGGACATAAGCACTTGCAAACACAAAGAAGCAGAAACAAGAAACAAATAAAGGAGTAATGGGAAGCAGCAGAGAGAAGGAAGTGAAAAAGCATTGAATTCAGAGTTCTCGTTAAAGATGGAAATGAGAAAGTGACAGCTGAAGAAGGGGGGTATTTATAGTGAGGAAAGACCAATCTCCACCGTCAATTTGAAAGGACAGGGGATGGCCACGTGTTCACGCCCCTTCATTACCTCCGCGCCCTGAGAAACAGTTGAGTGATCTCAATTAGATTATGTACCCAAGTATAGGTAGTCTTGTTATAGTATA
>JAVXUL010042910.1:0-10925 GCA_035590515.1 Trichilia minutiflora
TACCATCTACATCTCCACTAGAACAAGAAGAAACAATCACTTATAATTAATTATACATACATATAGACTTACTATAACAGCAATAATATATAAGAAATTTATAAAGAAATTAAGGTCACCTGTAAACCCAGACTCTAATGCCATTAGCTATGAGATTCTTGATGATAGGGAGAATACTTGATGGGCTATCCGTCCAGTCAAAACTACACACCATGAACCCACCATTAATTACGTTAATGTAAATCAAAACAAATCAAATTCAATTAATATATAATTAGGTAAATGAGGATTAAAATTTTATCTGATATTGTGGTGCGATGATTTTAAAGTCAGGTCTGTTATAAGATGAATGTTTCAAATATTAAATATTAAAATAAAAATATGTAAATTCTATTAAAACTTAATGTTTATCAAATATCTTTTTTAGCTTTATTTGGAAGTATAGTCAAATTACAACAATTCAAAAGAAAACTTGAGTAATTAATATTGATTAATTAATATAAACTCACACGGTGCATGTACTCCATTTTGTTCCTTGTTTTGCATGCAAGGCTTTCTGAACTTCTGGGTTATTTAGATAAGCTTCCACATAGTAATCCGTGCAAGGATCGAACTTATGCACCTGAAATCAATTAATTAGTTAAATCTTTCACATTTGTTAAAAGAAAAAGAAGCTGGTTTGTTTTAAATTTGTTGTAAGAAATTTCATTTTCAAGATTAAAGCAAGGAATAATGTACATTGACCTATAACTAGCTATGAAAGAACGTCAGCAATATGGTAAGAAATAGAACTATACTTACAGAGCCAGGTTTGGAGACATTTTTGAGCGTAGGTTCAATGCAAATTGGTGCATAAATGTTGTAGATATCAATATAGCCTTTCTCATTAAAAGCTTTCTCAAAAAATTGGACGCATTCTTCGGTATAATTGTTTTCATTAACAAAGTCACAGTAAGTGACAATTCCTTCATGGGTTTCGTCTGAGTACAAAGAATGAGTCCACAAATAATCAACTTGACCTTTCATAGACGTAGCATCATCAATCCATGCATTTCCTATCTGTACATAAACATATGTTAAAACCAACAAAAAATAAACTTTTATACCATTTTTAGAGAAAAATTTAGGCTAAACGATTTTAAAATGTTCAGGGGTGGCACTAGCTTTTGAATTAACAGGTGCCAAACTATAAAGATTATAGACTTGCAAGGGCCGAAGTAAAAGAAAACTATTTTAATGGTTAAATGATATAATTATAGATATATTCTAAAAGAAATTTCATTGCCTACAGGCCCATGTAACACCCATTTCATGAGTTTTCAGGGTAATATAATCATTTCATAATATATTTGTATTTGTGCATTTGCATAATTAGCAAATAATGGACATCACTTTGAGGCTAAAGGTTAATTTGCGTAACATAGATTGGTATGAATGAGAATTTAAGGGTTAAATATAGTAATTTTGATAAAAGTTTTAAAATGGATAGCATAAGAAGCCAAGTAACTATATAAGTGAAGGAAGTATCAGCGCTTTCAAGGAAAGTGTCGATAATATGAGAAGGGAGATTGATATGTCTACTTTTCAATACTTCAAGTGAAAGTATCGATAATTTGAGAAGAGACTATCAATACTTCATATTAAAGTATCGATACTTCGAGAAGAAAATATCAACACTTTTAGTGAAAGTATCAATACTTTGGATTAAAGTATTAATACATTCAAGGAAGTATCAACAGTTTAGAGTAAAGTAATGATACTTTCTATAGAAAACAGGCACTGACTTAGATTTCACACAAGCCCTAAGTATCTTACCCATGAAATGTCCATTTTGCCCATTTTAGAAACATTCCTAACTTCAATCCTTCAAGGGCAAGATGGCAATTCAGCAAGGCACTATAAATAGAAGCCAAAGGTAAGAATGAGTTATTTTTCTTCTATCTTCTTCTCTCATCTTTGTTCCAAATTCTCTCTTATCTCTTTCTCTCTAGAATTTCTGATAAATCCCTCCTTGTTTTTTGCAACATATCCACATAATCTCAAGATTTCCAATCCAAATCACACTCAATCAACATCCTTCACTCATTTTCAACCCGCATTGTTTAATTCAAACAAGATCTAAGTCCGAAGGTAAACTAGAGTACAAAACGAGTGTGGGCTTTTCATATCTAACAAAGAAACCGTCCATCTAGGACTCTAACCAAGCCTTGGGTAAGTATTCTCAACTATTTCAAGCAAGGATTTGAACTTAAATGAAATATTAAATCTAGGGTTTATTGTGTATAAAAAGAAAAGATTTGATGGATTAGGAGGTAAGTTGAGAGATTAGGTTTAAAAAATGTGATTATTGCATTAATGTAAAAATGGCCATTAGATTTCATTGGTGAAAATCAGATAAATGGTAAGAAAATAAATAAAACCTTAATAGGTTAGGTGTCGATTAGGAAAAATTTAGTATAATGAGCATAATTATTCTATATGGGTTGCTTTATTTACATTGAGATATAGAAAGTGATGAGATTATCTATATGTGTGTAAAATAGGCTTCGATAACTAGAATAAGAGCTTCCGAGAAGTGAGAATTAGTAAAAAAGTTCATACCCTCCTTATGTGTGAGTAGATTTTTACTTGTTTTTCTAATATTTTAGAATGTTTTTATAACTTAAGTATTTTGAATATTTTAGGATGATAGTTATTTGTTTGATATTTCCTGTTTTACAAATAAATAAATAGTCTGTTTTAAGATATATATATTTATATATATTATTGATTTGCATAAATGATTATTGACTTGTGATACATATGATATTTGTGATTTGATGTTGATTATATGATGATTTCATTTATGATATTATGGATAAGGATGCCAAAACTATAGCTATAGAGTTGTTAGTAGCCTAGGGATGGACCAAGGTAATAGCTATCCTAGGTGAATGATGCACCGACAGGATAGGAATAAGGAGGATGATGATCTCGTTTGTGATGGAGTGGCATAATAGATGAACATATCAAGGATAGACACATAGAATGTCTCATACTACTCGAAGCTAACGTCAATGAAGAGCTTTGAATATTTAAAGAAAAGTGTACATATTATATTATTTCATATACAGATATAATGTTTCATATGATGTTATTATTAATTTTGACATAAAGAGAGATTTCCCTGATGACCTTGGTTTGCTCTTAATTAGAGTAATCATTGTGGAAAGCGATCAGGCCTAATAAATTTTATTTTATAGATAGGCTAGGGTTTTGAATGATGTGTTTTCCTATATTTGCAAATGGTTTTTATTATATAACTCTTTCATTTAAAAATGACATCAAAAAATATTTTTACATATTCGTTTTATACATTTATGTCCACTTATGGGGTAGACTATCGTATACTCACCCTTCACCTTTCAGTTTTAAGTGAACTCAAGTTTAGTTAAGCAAATTGCATGATGGTGATTGCATAAGGTTTTAAAGTATTCATGTATATTTCTATACTAGACTTATAATTTTATGAATTTGAGTCCATTCAGGATGTGTAAACATTTGTGATTTGTATTTGTTTTCTAATATTTATAAAAAAATTTTTATGAGATTACATAATTTTGTATAATTTTATAAATTGAATGTCTATTACTGTGTGAAACAGTGTTTTACATGTCTTGGAGAGTTAAATTATTATTGTTATAATGTATATACTTGATTGAGAATGATATTGATTTCGAAATGGTTTTAGAATTCTTATTGATTAAAAATTTTGAGAAGTTTGATATGGAAAGAACTCAGAATTTATTACTTGGTATTGTATTTTAAATTATATACTTTATATTGGATTTGGAATATGAGAAATGAGGTATGGATTTGTTTTGGTTATATATTAGCTTGAAATGAATTTGAGATTTATAAGCCAGTACCATACATGCTTTATTGACCATTAATGTGCTTTTTGGAGTTTAGAATGTATATTAGGAACTTATGACGGTTGTCACATGTGAATCATACGGATAGAAGCATGACAATTAAATTGATATCAGAGCCTAAGGTTTTGAAAGTGTTTTTGAAAATGTTTGAATATGATTTGAAAACAACTTCATATGATTTTTAAATGATTTTTGAAAGTGCCCAATAGATTAAAGTGATTCGAATCTTAGGAACGTATCATTACCAATATATATGATTAAACCCCTATTTCATTTTAGTAGAAGATGGCACCGTGGATCAAGTAAGGGTATAGATAAACCCCATAGAGAAAATACGACAGAAGACGAGGGGAAGTCAATGAATGGTGGTAAGGATAAATTAGAAAACTGATTGGTTACATCTAATCCTTGAGATGGTAATCTACCAAATGAGAAGTCATATCCATTACCAATTTGTAAGTCTGTTTTGGTTCATAGTGAAGGTTAAAGGTCTGCTTTATAAGCAAAATACTATAATAATTCACAAAAGTATATAATTGGGAAAGTTGAATGCGTTCCTGGATGGTCATATTCTTTTAAATCCCCCCAATCTCGATATCATTCTTCATATGCTTTACTTAGTAAGCTACTTTTAGGTAGGAACTAATCCTTAAAAAAAAAACGAATTTTGCAAAATGGAACTATGTATTATAAAGAGATTTGTCACAATTTGTCTTAATCTTAAACGTTTTCTTGTCCCTTGAGTTTTTTCGTTCAAATGATAAGATAAGTCAGTCCTTCAAATGTAAGTACTCTAGAGTGAAGCTCTTCTTTCTTTCTTTTTCTTTAATAATCATTCATGATCAGTGGCTTTAATGTTCTGATAAAACAGATTGGTAAATCCTTGTCCTTCAAACTGCTACCTCACATTGAAGTTTAGACCTCTCAAAACTAAACTCACTCTTTCTTACCTTTGAGATATAGTTACTTAATCTCTTTTAATAGTGTACAGTCAGAATGGTTTACAAGTTATATGTATATGGATTGATTTTGAAGGAATTTTTCTAGCTCATATATAGTGATGTAGTTATTTAGTATCAGACTTTAAATTTTGGGCTATTGGGAGAGGCAATAAAGAAGAAGTTATCAGGATCAATGAGATGCATAATAAAAGTTCCATAGGGACTCGTCAAATTGCAACAGGTCTAATGATTTATAACAATTTAGAGAATATTTCTCAATTGATAAAAGGTTATTATGTGTATTGTTCTACTGAGGACAAATTAGGGATGAGACAAATTGATATGGCGTTTTTTGGGTTGAATAGATAGCCAATGAGGATACAATCAAGCAAATAGTATAGGGAATCGCTCCCCAACTTCAAATATGGTAACTGCTTCTAAGTTGATTGTGGAAGCCTAAAGGGTCCTATTGGATAGAGAATGCAAAATAACTTTCGAGATACCTATACAGGTTTGAAATTCCAACACCAGAAGGTGTAATCACCAGTATAACTAGGCATTTCGAATGATAGATCAACTTTTAAACTATGTAACTGATGGTATTTGATCTAATGTTCCATGAGTTAAGGTGCAGGATTTATAGTGTGTATGAGTTGTAGTATAGTAAGTCAAGTGGTAGTTAGTTAGGTTAGTTAGTTGTTAGGTTCTTGGATTCTTACTAGCCAATAAGATAATAGCTATGTGTATAAATAATGGAACTTCGCTTGTAATTAATTAGAGTTTTTCAAAATACACATGGAAAGCATTCTTGATAATTTGGATTGCCTAGTTCTTTGTATTCTGTGTACTTGTTGGTTTTGTTTTTCTTTCAAGTATATACTTTGTTTTCGTTTTCTTTTCTTTTCGGGTAGTTAGATTGCTCAACTGGTTGCAAGCAAGCTTGGGGTTTTTATGTGTTTTTATCAACAGGTGGTATCAGAGATGCTTTCATTGTCACAAAGAGGGGCATTTCAAGAAAGATTGCCTTGAGAGACAATAATCAAAGAATCCAAAGACACAAACAACGAAGGTGGAGCCAACAGTAATGTCAGAAGACAACTTTCAAAATGTTTTTATGCTGATGGCAAATCAAGAAGAGGAGGTAAAGCCTGATAAGTGGATCTTGGATTCAGGATGCACATTTCATATGTGCTCGAACAGGTCATTCTTCTCTAGTTTAACTTTGCAAATTTCTGGAAAGGTTATCTTAGGAAATAACATGGAATGTGATATTAAAAGAGTAGATATCATAAGATTGAAGTTCGCAAATGGCACTTTAGTTGGATTACAAGGGGTAAGGTTTATGCTTGGTTTGAAAAGAAATCTTGTGTCTCTAGGGATGCTGGAATTAGTAAGATGCACCTTTAGAGCACAAAATGATGAAATGAAGGTTAGTAAAGGATCCATCGTACTGATGAGACCAAACAGGAAGCATGGATTGTATATTATGCATGGGGAATTGATTGTAGGGGATATAAATGTTAGCTCTTCAAGAAAAAAAAAAACAATCTCATGCTCTGGCATCAAAGACTTGGGCACCAAGGTGAAAAGAGCTTGCTGAGTCTAAAGAATCAAGGATTATTGGGAGCAATAACAGGTGCTTATGTCAAATTCTGTGAAGGCTGTGTGTATGGAAAATTGTACAGGTCAAAATTTAAGCAAGGTGTCCATTTGTCTAAGGATGCCTTAGAATATGTATATTTAGATATCTGGGGACTTGCTCAAGTTGCTTCTTTAGGAGGTGCTCAGTTTTTCTTAACAATAATTGATGATCATAGAAGGAAGCTCTAGGTGTATGTGTTAAAAAACAAAAATCAAGAAGTTTGTAAAATGGAAAAAGATGATTCAAGAACTAACAATGGGCTAGAGTTCTGTAATTCCTTGTTTGATAACTTCTGCATAGAATATGGTATTGTAAGGGAAAAGACTGTAAGATACACTCCTCAATAGAATGGGATAGCTAAGAGGATGAATCGAACCATTTTTGAGAAGGTAAGATGTATGCTAATCTATGCTAGGTTATCAAAACTCTTCTGGGCTGAAGCTGTGAGCACAGTTGCATACTTGATCAACCGAACCACCTCCACTGCATTTAACCTCAAGACTATTGAAGAGGTCTGGTCAGGAGCTCCCTCTACCATTGATCATTTAAGAATATTCGGGTGTTCAGCATATGCCCACATAAGGCAAGGAAAGTTAGAAAATAAAGCCATTAAAGGAATCTTTGTAAGATGCCCTGAGGGAGTTAAAGGCTGGAAGTTGTAGTGCCACAATGGCAGGAAAGGAAAGTGTGTGATGAGTAGAGATGTGAAATTCCTAGAGGAGGGTTCGTTGTTAAGGGTAAATGATAAAGCTTTAGATGTTATTACAACATCAAAAGGGAAAAGGGTCTAGTTTGAGGTAGAGCTTGTAGAAGATGAAGTTATAAATGCAGATCAGTAGGGAGACTCAGTGACTATAGATACCAGAGAAATAGAAAGAGCTGTAATACCTGGAGATCAAAATGGAATGTTATGGCAAGATGTCACTGACTACAATTTAGTTAGAGATAGGGAGAAAAGGTCAGTCAAACTGCCTATCAGGTATGGTTATGCTGATCTAACAGCTTATGCATTTTTGTTAGCTGAAAATATAGATTCTTCTGAGCCGAGATTACTGGAGGAAGCTTTGCAAGGATCAAATGCAAAAGAGTGGTATTCGGCTATGTGTGAGGAGATGATATTATTAGAAAAGAATTAGACATAGATTCTTATTGATAAACCTAATGATAGAAGGGTGGTGAAATGTAAATGGCTATTCAAGAAGAGGGAAGAAGCTGATAGAAGTTTTAGGTATAAGGCAAGACTGGTAGCAAAGGCTTTCACATAGAAGGAGGGAGTAGACTATACTGAAGTTTTCTCCCCTGTGGTTAGGCATGTGTCCATCAGAATGCTACTCTCATTCGTGGTAGTATATGATCTTGAGCTGGAGCAAATGGATGTCAAAATAGCCTTCTTACATAGAAACCTGGATGAGGAAATCTTCATAATGCAACCTGAAGGTTTAAGAGTAAGGAGGGAAGATGTAAAGTGTACTTGCTGAGAAGGTCCCCTCTATAGTTTGAAATAATCACCTATACAATGGAATTTATAGTTTGATCAATATATGAATAAGATAGGATATGTTAGAAGCAGTTATGACAGTTGTGTGTACTTTCAGGGAGATAAAATTGATCACGTGGTATTTCTCTTAATCTATGTGGATGACATATTGCTGGTTGGAAGAGATATGTGCATATTGCATGAGTTGAAGAAGTTGCTGTGTTTGAAGTTTGAAATGAAAGATTTGGGTCCTGTAAAAAGGATTCTTGGGCTTGATATAATCAGAAGGATAGCAGTTGGGAAAGTTGTGCTTTCTCAAGAGAGATATCTATCCAAGGTGCTAGAAAGGTTTTAGATGAATGAAGCTAAAGCAATAAGTGTTCCTTTGGCAGCTCATTTCAAGCTTTCAAAGGATCAGTGCCTTGTGTCAAAAGTGGAAAAAGAAGAAATGGAGAGGATCCCATATGTTAGTGCAGTTGGATGTCTTATGTATGAAATGGTATACACTAGGCCAGACATTGCATTTGCAGTGAGTTTAGTCAGCAGATTCCTAACCAATTCGGGAAAGCACCATTGGAGAGTTGTCAAGTGGATTTTGAGGTACATTAAAGGGAGCTTGAAGTGTTGTCTGGTGTATGGAAAGGATGATAGAGATGTTGAGTTACTAAGGAGTTTAGTCAGCAGATTCCTAACCAATTCGGGAAAGCACCATTGGAGAGTTGTCAAGTGGATTTTGAGGTATATTAAAGGGAGCTTGAAGTGTTGTCTGGTGTATGGAAAGGATGATAGAGATGTTGAGTTACTAAGGGGATATATGGATGTTGATTATGCTGCTGATCATGATAGAAGGAGATCTGTCACTGGATTTGTGTTTCAATTCAATGGTTGTACCATCAACTGGAAGTCTTCACTGCAGTATATTATGGTTTTATCAACAACTGAGGCAGAATATGTAGCTATTGTGGAGGTAATAAAGGAGGCTTTATGGCTACAAGGAATGGTTAGTGAGTTAAATCTTGGGAATATGGTTGCAGAAGTGCTGGGTGATAATCAAAGCGCCATTTAGTTGTCAAAACACCAAACTTTCCATTAGAGAACCAAACATATAGATGTAAGAATGCACTTCATCAGAGAGGTTCTTAGAGAAGGAAGAGTAAATCTACAGAAAGTGCATACAACTAAAAATGCTGCTAATATGTTAATCAAGGTTGTTTCTGTTAGTAAATTCAAGTATTGCCTGTAGCTATTGAAGATTGAAGATGAGGAAACAGGGTAGAACAATATGGTGAACTGAAATAATCATAGTTGCTTTGGGAAAATTGCAGAATAGCCAAGTACAGGAGGATGTGAAGTCTGTACACAGGCAGGAGGAAGAATGATTATCTGATTGTCATGTAACATAGGATTAAGGTGGAGATTGATGGTATATGATCTAATGTTCCATGAGTTAAGGTGCAGGATTTATAGTGTGTATGAGTTATAGTATAGTAAGTCAAGTGGTAGTTAGTTAGGTTAGTTAGCTATTAGGTTCTTGGATTCTTGCTAGCCAATAGGATAACAACTATGTGTATAAATAATGGAACTTGGCTTGTAATTAATCTGAGTTTTTCAAAATACACACGGACAGCATTCTTGATATTTTGGATTGCCTAGTTCTTTGTATTCTGTGTGCTTGTTGGTTTTGTTTTTCTTCTAAGTATATACTCTGTTTTCGTTTTTTTTTCTTTTCGGGTAGTTAGGTTGCTCAGCTGGAATTCTTCTTTCTCTGGTGGTTACAAGCAAGCCTGGGATTTTCATGTGTTTTTATCAACAGTAACCAATATGTACGATGAGGTATTATAGAAAAGATACCAATAAATCTATTGTTTATCAAACTTACAATAAGATCTTGGTTGCATATGAAAGGAGCGAGCAAGGTGTTCCTTTTATAGCTAATAGAAGTTAATCAGTATTTCGCCAACAGAGAGATATTCCAGACAAGAATGCCTACATGGTAGAACAGATAAATGAATAGAATTTCACTATTAATATTTCGAAGAAGGTGTTTCACCAGAGACAGAACACACTTCAGGTTTTTTTAATTGAATAGTAAAAGAGGAAAGAAATAGGCAGTAGAATCTAACGAAAACTATGACGCTGAAATGGTTGTAACCCTAGAGTAGATATGGTAATTAATGAAAGTGGTGATTTCAAGGGTAAAAAGAATTAAGGACATAGTACAGATTGATATCCACGAACATCAAGTGGGCGTAAGTAACAGGTTTCTTATAAGAAGAATCTAAGAGATAATGACGTGTTGAGTCATCCAATAAGGGCTAAGTGGGTAAATATTCTTCTGTCTGTGGAAAAGAAAATAAAGATAAATCAAGGAGGGAGCTGCATAAAATGGATAAGCAAATTGGTTCGGATGCAACTATACGAAGTGAACAGAAAGAAAGTGCTTATACGACGATAGTTATTTCATAAAAAGGAATACAAAGAAGGTGAGTGGAAGAGGAACAGTTGATGTGAATGACTGTGAGAAAAGTTCTAGGAGTTACACTAGTGATCATGAGAAGAGATCTGAAGCTATTATGAATCGTGCATCTAATTTTTGTTTTGGAAATGTAAAAGAGCCTGAACCTTATGATTACCTATACCAAGATTCCATTGACTTTGACAAGGATGGAAAAAAATGTTTTAAGGTAAATCAAATGCCAGCTCATTATAATACTATTAATAGTATGCCTGGATTTTATGCTCATATTAGAAAGGTTTCCCTTCAGGATTCAACCTCAAAATAATTTTGATGGAGCTAGATCCAGAAGACAATAATGAGATGAAATGGATGAATAAGAGCTTACCATTTTCTTGTGGTGAGTTTAACATAGAGCTTTTGAGAATATATGTATATGTGTGTGTATATATATATATATATATATATATATATATATATATACATATATAAAATA
>JAVXUL010042921.1:0-10925 GCA_035590515.1 Trichilia minutiflora
TACCTTATACGTTAAAGTCAGTTTGGTTATGTGTTGTTCATATAGGGGTTCGATTGAAGATCAAGATATGATCCGTTGGCTCAACAAATTAAATTGAGAGTTTTGATTGACTATATCCAAATTGAATTCCTAAGCGAATGTTGATAGATATCTAGCATATAAGTCTGTGACCACAGCATCATGATGACATAATGATCGACAATTTATATATAAATCGAGATTAGGGTATTGACATTTCATGAACTCTTACTCGATTAGGATATAACAATAGAAGAAAATAATCCACATGACACATACAATCAATGAATGATTTAATGAAGAATTTCCTCATCATGACTTAAGGACTATGGCGTATTACTAGATACTAACCATAGTCGTTGAGTATCGAAATGTTCAGAGTCAAAATATTCAGTATTTACTCATATCTAAGTTACGGTAAACCTTCATGGTCACACCAAAATTTTTATATATTTTTTATTAAAAGAGAGAGAGATAAAATATTATCTGGAGAGGGTTAGCACCTTTAGGAATAATATTATAGGTCAAAATAAATGTATATAAGCGTTATATATATTTATTATTTTTTAATGTGTTAAAAAATTTATATTTGGATATATTAATGTAATTTAATATAAATTACGTGTCAAAAATGATAATTATGATTATCAAATAAATTAAAATATGATTTTAATCTAAAATAATTAAATTTAAATTAAAGTATTTAATTTAAAATAAAATTATCATTTTACCCTTATGTGATAATGGTCAAGGGATATTATGATAAATGTACCATAAATATAAATTTATGAAAATTCATTACTTTGTTAATTAATTGATTTATTTAATTGTTAAAGAAATAGATTAATATTAATTATATTAATTATTAATATGTTAACACTTGACAAATTTTAATTAATTAAAATTTGTGTATACTTGCTTATTTTAATTGGACCAAATACTTATTAATGAATTTATGAAAATTCATTAATTCGTTTATTTATTAATTAATTAGTTAATTGATAAATTTACTTAATTGTTAAAGGAAAAGAAAAGGATAAATGTTAATTAATATTAATGGTTAATGTTACTATATTTGTTATTTTCTTATTGGTCCAAGTATATATATTAAGTTGGCTTAATATAATTGATCTATTTGTTTAATGGATAACTATCACATAATATACAATTAAAATAATATTATTTATTAGATAAATATTAGTTATTTTAATTGTAAATAAAATGAAAAAAATATTTTTCATTTTTCCATAAGAAAACAAAAGAAAAAACGTAAATTTTTTTGTTTTCTCTTCTCCAAAATTGGGCCACCAATAGAAAATACAAGAAAAAGGTGCTAATTGACAAGGATTCATCCTTTTGAATCTTGTCTTCATCAAACAAAAAAGTTAGGATGGCATATAAATAAAACTTTAACTTGTTTTCTATTAATTTTCATTGATTTTCATGAATTGAGCATATAATATTTTTGAAGAATTTCAATTTATTATATGCATTAGGTCATAAAAATCGATAGAGACGAGACTTTGAGATCCGATAAGACGGATGAAACTATCTTAAGATTATATGATAAATACCTTAGAGTTGAATGAAATGGATGATATCATTTTGAGACGATATCAGTCGTTGGATCATGTATCTTTTTTAGAAATTAGAAAATTCAGAATTTATCATGTATTTTTTTATGAACAATAAGAATAAAAATAGACATTGAGTTTGAATAACAACAAGAAGATTATAGCAACAATAAAAGAATAGTGAATATTAGAGTTTATAAATGTGAGATAATTACTAATTTTTTTTTTTGAATTATGGAATTAACATGATGTTATAAGATTCCTTCTAATGTTATTATATTTTAACAGGATAAATTTTTTTTAAAAGAAGAAGAAGAGTGCCTTAAGATTATATTAAAGGGGATAAACTAGCATCACTCTAATTTAATATATTTAGTCAACACTTCTTTTTATTTATTTATTAATAATTGAAAACTAACCTATGATCAATTAATGATTTAATCATAAAAAATCATAAGGATTTAATCTCAAATATTATTTATTAATAATAAAATTATCAAATTTATTTAAGAATTTTTAGGATCTATTTCCTTTTTTATTAAACCAAAAAGGAACTCATCTATGATTAATTAGTCAATTATACTATAAAATATAAAGGATCGAACAATTGATACAACTGACCAAAAAGAAAATTATTTAAAAAAAACACAGCCTAATGACCAATTAATACAATCTTGAACGAGTCTTTACAAACAAAAGAAACGATGTTATCGTCACAACTATGTTGTTGAGTTTAACTACTATTAAATAGAAATTATTTCCGTTCAATGGAAAGCAATTGCTATAACTCTTCAAATTTACATAAATTGTGTTCAGTACTAGAGGGCTCTCTCTCTCTCTATCTTTTTAGTTGATTTTTCTAAGTTCACGACTTTGGTTTATAATTATTATTTAACATATAATAATAAGGAATATGATTGGAATATAATGTTTATGGGATGGCTTACTAGTTTATGTCACCTGAATTTTTTTTTTGTTATTAATCATCGTCTTATTTCTTTTATGAAATTATCCTACAGCTTGAGTGAGATATTGGTTAGGTTTTACGTTGTTTTCCTACATTAAGTCGAGTCGTTATCGGAATAAGTAGAGAAAATCAAAATTCATAAATAAAAAGCACTACCTTTTGTTTTATTGGTTTTTGGGATGAAGGAAAGCGAAAATATACAAATCTCTTTCATTTAGTCATCATCATCACCAGCTGAAGACAAAATCAATAATGGTAGAAAGACTTTTTGGTTTATAAATTTAATATTATTTATTTTTATTTTATAAACTGATATATATTTATGGTTACAAACTAGAATGTATTATCTTTGAAAAAAAAATATCTTACATCAATATCCACCTTAATTATTGCTCTATACCACCAACAAAAGTATTAGTTGACGATTATTTAAAAGTAATTTAGTGAATAATATAATTTTATTAAAAATTAGTGTTGTAAAATAGCATGGTTATTTTAAACGATGCCTAAGTACTTACAAAAATAATACACACAAAAAAAAAGAAAGTGTTCAAAAGTCAGAAGAAGCAAGTAGTATATAGCGTGGAGCAGCTAGAAATTGCCGGATACTATAACATGGGCATACAAGTGTCCAAGTGAGACATGGATCAATTGATTATTGAAACAATATTAGGCTAAATACAGCTATTAAAGGAGCGAAGAAGAGTCGAGTTAATTAGCAAAGTCAAAGTTGTCCTTTAATGCCGATGATAAAAATGGTCATTATAGTTGCCATAGCAAAAGTAAGCTATTTTCGGAGCATATATTTCGTCATTTAGCACAAAAATAGGGTGGGGAGGACAAGTTATGCAGAGGCTAGGAGATAAAATTTAACAAAAAGTTAAAAAGGAAGATCGAGTGAATTGATACTGCAGATTACAAGGCTTCTGTAAAGCATAGTTCTTGTTGGTTCACATGTTCTTATCAACAATTTATGGAAGACGTGCTTCTCAGGGAGTGAGTTTAGATTTTTATTCGTATGGAGGGGGGCAAGTGTAAGTTCCATAGTTTCAATAAAAGATGGTTCTGTTAAGTCAACAACAACACATCGCTTGAATAAGTCATACAAGTCGTATCTTTGAATCGATCATCACTTGAATAAGTCATAGAAGTCGTATCATTGAATCAATCATTTTTGTGACATGTTAAGGAAAAAGTTGAGCTAGTCAAGTGCTTACAATTATTAGCTATTGTTAGTTTTTACTTTGATGCCCAACGAGCCTATATAAATAGCCTTAGTTCTTGAGTTGTATTTGGTTATTCATCCGTTATTATCAATAAACATATGTTTGTTATCTTAAAAATGTGTATAAAAAGTGACAGTGACAAACAAAGGGGGGAGGGGGACTTTATAGAAAGTTAAAAAGTAAATGAATGATAATAATAAAGCCAATAAAAATATTTTGCAAATATATAAATGATTTAGATTTAAAGAATACATAAAACAGAAAGTAGAGAGAGAGAGAATGTAAACACAGATTTTATACTAATTCGGCACTCTAATTCGGCACAACTAGGTCTGCATCCATTTTTTCAATTTTTATTGGGCTAAGGCTCTACTATCTTTTTGTTGCACGGGTCAAGAGTAATCCAGATTACAACTCCTTTTTTAACGACGAAGGGTAGTCAAATACAACTTCTTCTTTTACACCAGGTGAAGAGCAACCCAAATGACTTCTTTATACAGATGAAGTGCAACCGAAATAAAACTTCTTATACGAGTGAGTGTAACCCAAATCTTAATTTAACTGAGTGAAGAGTAACCTAAATAATAGCAAAATACTAAAACAAATGAACTCTCTCAAAGAGTGAATTTTCAATAAGTATAGAAGATTATTTCTCTCTCTAGAATGATTTTACAAAACTGATGCCTAGTTTGCTCAATCTTTTTTCTCTTGTGTTCTCTTTCTCCTTCTTCTTCTCGGAGTAGTGAAGTTTTTAAAGGCTTTAGAGACCTCTTCCAATATCTCTTTAACGATTCTAAAATCTTGCATTAAATGATCTGAAACTAGTCATTATACTATATAGACGAGGCATGTAACGATACTTTAAACTCTATGTATCGATACTTTGCTGGTTCTTTGTTGGAGCATATTCCATGTATCGATATGTCTCCTTCATGTATCGACACTTCTTTATACAAAAGATTTTGGTTCTGTCACTATGTCAATACTTGCCCTTTAGAGTATTAATATTTCTTTCTCTATACATTGCATGTATTGATATTTTGGTTTCTATGTATCGATACTTCTACAATTTTTGCACTACCTGGACTAATATAAATTAATTTAAGATAATCAACACATTATGCATTAGTTCAAAAATTATGAATAATCAACATATTTGCACAATCATTCTCAATTTATCAATAAGATAATTTACTCATCATCAAAAATACATAGGTTAACATTGTTTTGTTTAAATATTATTATTGTCTAAATAATTGTCAAGCTTGTTTTTCGGTTTATTCTAAAAATGAAGTTTCTTGTGTTGTTTTGACTCATTTTGATTGCTTTACATTTGGTATCAGAGACAGTTATTTCTTCAATCCAATTATAATGAGCGACACTCACTTGATTGGTGGAGTTAAAAAGCTCAATAATCAGAATTATAATTTATGGGCAATATGTATGACTTCTTACTTACAAGAACAAGATCTATGAGAGGTTATTAATGACATTGAGGTAACATAACCAAAGGTAGAAGATGTAAGTGGGACTCTTAGAAAATGGCAGATTAAAGCTAGAAAAACCATGTTTGTCTTAAAAACTACTGTTGAAGAAGAAGTGTTAGAGCACGTTTGTGATGCTAAGACACCAAAAGAGGCTTGGGACATGCTTAACACTTTTTTTACAAGAAAAAACAACGCTCGTCTACAGCTGTTGGAGAATGAGTTGTTATCATCAGCTCAATGTGACTTAACCATCTCTCAATATTTTCACAAAATCAAGTCAATATGCAGAGAAACTTCAAATCTGGACTGTGAATCAAAATTAGAGAAACCAGGGTAAAACATATTATTATCCATAGTTTGAAACCCGAATTTAGGGGCTTTATTGTATCAATACAAGGGTGGCCATCATAGCCATCACTTGTAGAGTTTAAGAATTTGTTAGCTAGGCAGGAGGTAATGGCTAAGCAAATTAGAGGCGTTGCTCTAAAGAATGATGAGAAGGCATTCTATAGTAATAAAAGTAGAGGGTTTATGTAGCATCAATCATCTAAAGGATTCAGAAAGAGTACTAACAAGGGTCAAAATATAAACCCATCCTAGTCTAGTTGTACTTCAAAAACATAGCAAAGAACAAAAAATTTAAGGGTAAGTGTTATAATTATGGAAAAAAAGGGTATACGGCTAAGGATTGTTGGTTAAAGAAAAAATCAAATAAGGTTGTGGAAAACAACACTGTAACTCAAGAAAAGATTGAAATAACTAGGATGCTGAAACTTCTTTTACCATAGAAGAAGAAGATTTTTCCCTCACCAGTATATCATCAGGTCATGATAATTATTATGGCAATTAAATTGTTGACTTAAGATGCTCAAATCATATGACCGACAATAAGGAGAAGTTGTAAAATTTATTTAAGTACAAAGGGGGACGTGTTGTAGTCACTGTCAATAGCTCAAAATTACCAATAGCTCATATTGGTAAAATATTTGTTTCTCCTCACAACAATACTCATGGTATTCCTTTACATAATGTCTATTATGTTCCAAGCATGAAGAAAAATTTGTTATCAGTAGCTCAGTTAATAGCTTTAGGACATTATGTTGTGTTCGGGCCAAACGATGTGAAGGTGGTTTATGATTTAAAAAACTTGGAGCACCTATTGATGAAAGGCAAAAAATTATATTCAATTTATGTTATGTTTGTTGAATTTGCATGTCAACATAACTAGGAAGAATGAAATTGCTGACCTTTGGCACATACATTTAGGGCACGTAAACTATTCAAAATTAGAAATTCTAATGAAACGAATGATGCTAAAGAAACTTTCTCAACTTGATGTGCAATCTGATAGTGTTTGTGCTTGATGTTAATATAGGAAGACACATTAATTATTGTTTGAAGAATCTTTTTTTTCGAGCCAAAGAATGCTTATCTTTGGTTCATTCTAATGTCTTTGGACCTGTGAAACAAGTTTCTGTGGGAGGAATGTGTTGCTTGGTAACTTTTATTGATGATTTCTTTAGGTATGTATGACTTTATTTTATATGGGAAAAATCAGAAACTTTTGCCATATTTCAAAAATTTTAAAATGATGTTAAGGCTGAAATTGGGAAAAAAATTATTTGTCTATGCACTGATAATGGTGGGGAGTATATATCTGGGGAGTTTTATGATTTTTTGCAAAAATATAGAATGGATCATCAGTTTACTTGTGCTAACACTTCGCAGCAGAATGGTGTTGCTAAACAAAAAAATTGGCACCTTGCAAAAATTTGTAAAACCATGTTGTGTGCCAAGAATGTACTTGGAAAATTTAAGGTAAAAACAATGTGAACAACAGCCTTTGTTATTAATTGGTTTCCTTAACAAAGGTTACACTTTTCTTTACCTTTTGAAAAGTTACGAGGTGTAAAGCCTTCTATTTATTATTTTCATATATTTGGATGTGTTTGTTACATATTTGTTTCAAAATCATTTAAGTAATAAATTTGACAAAAAAGTTATTCATTGTATATTTGTGGGTTATGATGCTCAAAGGAAAGGATAGAGATGTTATAATCCTTTTACAGGCAAATGTTATATTTTATAAAATATTATTTTTGAAGAAGTGTCTTCTTGGTGGTCTACAAGCAAAGAAATTGTATTGCATCTAAATGAAATCTCAGAGTCTTCTCAGTTATTAGGAATTATTTTTGAAGTTGCCAAAAATACTAGTTTTAGTTCTTGGCAAACCAGATATTCATTTTCAGATACATAGCATGATATTACTATAGATGAAAACATTTTAGAAAATTGTGAGTTAAGGAGTTTGGATGCTAACCTTATTATTGATGAAGAACATACTTCCCATGGCCCTAGCCTATCAGTTTCTTAATTTCGCAGGTCTACATGCATACAGAGACCAAATCCTAAATATGTTAATCCTGCTTTAGTAGAAGAAAAAACTGAACTAGTCACTTTTGAAGAAGCTTATCGTAATTCAAAGTGGGTCAAAGCTATAGAAGAGAAATTTACAGCTCTAAAACAAAATCAAACATGGGAGCTTGTACCAGGACTAAGAGACATAGATCCTTGTTTGTGTAAATAGGTATATAAAATCAAAAGGTGTCCAGATAATTCTATAGAGAGGTTTAAAGCTCGTCTGGTTGCCAGAGGGTTTACTTAATAGGATGGCTTGGATTATGATGAGATTTTCAGCGCAATTACAAAGTTTACTATAGTTCAGGTATTACTATTTTTGGTTGCTTACAAAGATTGGAATATGGCAATTGGATATTAAAAATGCCTTCTTAACTAGGGAGTTAGATCATGAAATTTATATGGTTCAGCTTTAAGGGTTTTATAGTGCTGTCTATTCTAGTTATATTTGTAAGTTGCGAAAATTCTATGGCTTGAAACAAGTGTCAAGGGCTTGGTATGGTCAGATTATCAAATTTTTTATTAATAGTGAGTTTGTAGTAGCTCATTCTTATCCAAGTTCATTTGTTAAATCCTATCATGGCAAGTTAACTATTGTGTTAGTTCATATAGATGACTTAATAGTTACCAAAGAAGATGAATCTGAAATTTGTAGAACAAGGGAGAACTTGTCTATTTGGTTTCAAATAAAGGAGTTTAGACATCTCAAACATTTTATTGGTTTAGAGATGAATCATTCATCACATGGTATTTTTCTTCATGAACAAAAATATTCTAGAGAATTGCTGCAAAAGTTTGAGATTCACCAATGTAAAGCTATATCAATAACTATATAGCCAAATGCAAGACTTTGTGCTCATAAGGGAAAAGACTTGAAAGATGTCAAGATGTATCAATAATTGATAGGGAGTTTGATTCATCTAACTTCAACTAAGCGAGATATCTCGTTTCTATAGGAGTATTGAGTAGATATATGTAGAGTCTGAAAAAGTTACATCTGGAAGTAGGTCATCGAGTACTTAGATATGTGCAAAGCACATTTTATTTCAGCATTATGTATTCGAGGAATAAAGATTGTCAACTCATTGGTTAATATGATGCAAACTATATAGGAGATTATGATACTTTTAGGTCAATTACGGGTTATGTATTTAAACTTGGAACTAGAGTTTTGACTTGGTGTAGTAAAAGACAGCTAATAGTATCTTTATCAACAACAGAGGCTGAATATCGAGCAACAGCAATGGCAGCTCAGAAAGCCATATGGCTTTAACAACTTCTCCAAAATTTGCATCAAACTTCAATATCTTCAACTCTTCTATACCATGATAATCAATCAGCTATTCAATTGACCGAAAATCTAATTTTTCATGCACAGAGAAAACTGTAGAATATTTTATGTTTTTGATGATACTATTAAATAAAATTGATAATTGATAATTGGATGACAAAATTATAAAAATAAATTAATTATAATTTCCTAATTTAAATATATAAATTTTAGGGTGTTTAATTAGTTCAAAATGGCCATATTACACTTATAGTTCTTATGAAGAGAAAGGTTTGTTTTTATAAGAAATTGACCTAAATATCGATACACAAGCAAGTAAGTATCGATATATTAATATAAAATATTGATACAAGGATAAAATACTTGCATGACACTACTCACGTAGTAATATGTTCTAGCCAAATATTGATACATATAGAAAGAAATACAACGTATCGATACCCATCTTTAAAGAAGCTTAAGGAAGTGCAAAATCAGCTAAAGTATCGATATATAGACTGTCAAGAAAAATGAGGTATCAATACTTTGAAGGAAAATATCGATACGAAGAAGAAGATAAATTCTTTAACGTAATAAAGTATCGATACATGAACAAGAAGGTATTGATACATGGAAGAAATTCATAAAAAAGTCAGCCAAGTATCGATACATCCTTTGTCAGTACACTGTAACAGCTAGTTAAGAAGCATTAAATGTCGTCATTAATAAGTAGATAATAGAGCTGTTAGAGGAATTTATTTCAGACAAAAATATAACCTTGTTTGCATATTCAAAGGTGGTTGGAAGGCAATACTCAGAGCATTAAGAAAACTAAAAAGATTCCTCTGTAACTTTTAACTTTTATTCTCTCTGTCTTCTCGTCTGATTTTATTTTAGAGAGAGAAAGTTGAGCTTATTGAAAAATATACTCTGTTGAGAGTCTTATTCTGTTAATTTTTTATTTTTCAGATATTTTGTTTGGGTTTTCCTTCACCCGTAATAAGAATAAATTGTATTGGATTTAACTTCATATGTATTAAAGAAAGTTGTACTTGTGGTTGGCCTTCACCCATCATAAGAAGGTGTTGTAACTAGGTTTCTCTTGACCCGTAAAAACAAAGACTTAATAATTCTCGGTGTAAGTGTCTCAACTGAGAAGAGTGAACGTAGACTTATAGTCAAACCATTATAAAACTTTTGTGTGCATTGTCTCCTTTCTCTCTCCTATTTTTAGCATTTAGTTCTCAGAGCACATATATTAGTTTCTTTTATTTCCATAAAAAGTTTAAAATTTATTCATAAAAGTTTTTAAAATCCAATTCACCTCCCTCTTAGATTGTGCCATCTGGTCCTATAATTGGTATTAGAGCCTTTTCTCACATCATATAGGTTTAAACACTTGTGAGTAGATCA
This sequence comes from Trichilia minutiflora, assembly GCA_035590515.1. Classification (NCBI taxonomy): domain Eukaryota; kingdom Viridiplantae; phylum Streptophyta; class Magnoliopsida; order Sapindales; family Meliaceae; genus Trichilia; species Trichilia minutiflora. Next base: position 10,374 of record JAVXUL010042921.1, read on the forward strand.
CCATGGCATCTTCATCATCCGTTCTTTCACTCATAGTAGAGGGTCCATTAACAAACCGACCTTTATTTTTCAATGGAATTGATTATGCATACTGGAAGAAACGTATGCAAATATTCCTTAGCACACTAACTTCGATATCCTCACTATTATAGAAGATGGTTACTAGCACACCCGTGTTTTTGAATAAGGGTATTTTCATCTTTTTAAGTAATGTACGCTCGAGTTCTATAAGGATTTTAATATTTCAGAGGTTGAATTAAGATTTTGGAAGAGTTAGAATGATGGGGGATTCAGAATGTTGGGAATTGATCGGGAACTCGATCGCATGAGAAAGCTCAAGGTGGAAGGCATTCGGTCGAACGAATGATGGTGTTCGTTCGAACGAATGGGATTCGGTCGAACGAATGTTTGGTTCGATCGAACGAATTTTGTCCAGAGAGCTCGTGAATCTTCAATCGAACGAAGCTTGACTTCGTTCGACCGAATCATCATTCGGTCGAACGAAGGTGGAGTTCGATCGAACGAATCGTGCGAAAAGTCAGAAATACCCCC
>JAVXUL010042932.1:0-10924 GCA_035590515.1 Trichilia minutiflora
TATACGAATCAAAGTTCATAAAATGCGAAAAGGAATATGCAGACGGGTTAGAAACGGAGCTACGAACCTCGTGGTGTTGTTGGTTTTCTCCAATTTGGCCCGAAAAATCGAAAGCCCCAAATGGGACTCTGAAACCCTAGCTTCTCACTCTCAATTTCTGCTCTCTTCGCGCCAAATTGAAGTTACCAACGCGCTCAGGAGGTCGAATGCGGCACGATGGTGAAGAGAAATCGAAGAAACAAAGAAAAATGAAAAATGTGTGTGAGTGACAGAGGAAGAGCGGGAAGGAAGGAGAAGAGGAGAGGAGAAGAAGAAAAATGAGGGAAGAGGGAGGTCAACTCCCCTTTTAATAAACATGAGGGCGAAATTATCAATTTACCCCTGATTATTTAAGAAAAGAAACTTCTAGACAGGGATATTTCAAACTTTTCGCATGATTTGGTCGACCGAACCTACACTTCGTTCGACCAAATGATGCTTTCGATCGACCGAAGTCAAGCTTCGTTCGATCAAAGATTCGCGAACTCTCTGGAAATCAGGTGCACTTGATTTGGTCGACCGAACCAAGCATTCGTTCGATCAAAGATTCGCGAGCTCTCTGGAAATCAGGTGCACTTGATTTGGTCGACCGAACCAAGCATTCGTTCGATCGAATCTTATTCGTTCGAACGAACTTGGCATTCGTTCGATCGAATGCCTTCCACCTTGAGTTTTCTCTTGCATTCAAGTTCCCGACAAATTCTCGACATCCGTTCTCGGTCCTCCATCATTCTAACTCTTCCAAAATCTCAATTCAACCCTCGAAATATTAAAATCCTTACAAAAACTTGGGCGTACATTACTAAAAAGACGAAAATACCCTTACTCAGAAACACGGGATGTTTCAATTTTAGTATTTTAAGAAAAAAAAACACTAAGTTTGAAATTTTATATTATTTTATATAAATTAGTTAAAACTCTTTCCAAATTTTATTCTGCCTCTTGTACATATAAATTGGTTATCCAATTTTATTCATACAAATTATATGACAATATATAATTAAAAATAATTCAAATTAAAAATACTATAAATAAAATAAGAATGGATGATGTGATAATAATAATAAATTTTCTTTTTTGTTTGTTTGTCTAATTATATTATATTGCATCACGTGAGGTTGCTTATATAAACCTTGTTATGTAAAACTAAAGATATTTTAATTATTTTGTAATCAAAATATTTTTATTATTTTTATAAAATATAAGTTCAGTTGTTAATATCAATTAATTAACTTCGTATGGATGTTTATCAACTGATTTGAGAATATTTAGATAAAAATAGATAAGTTTATAAAGAATTTTATTGAGGTACTAATTAAACACTTGAGATTTGGAATTAAATTTCCATTAATCAAGAATGATGATTGGCGAACTTTGTTAGTTAAAGAGGATTTAGAGATAGTTAAATAATAAGAAATTGGAGTAAAATTGAATGTCGAATGAGGAAGAAACTAGCACTAAAAATAGAGGAGGATGAAACCAAAGTCTTAGGAGGATCTAAGGGCCAACTTGCTCGGATTTCACTTTTCAGCCACAACACTAACAACTCCTCTTGATGGTCCTCTACAACCAAGTACTAATATTTTCAAGATTCAGACAATGATTATGATGGCTCAAACATTAACTTTTGAATTCAAATTCTGGGCTTTTTGAATTTAGAGAAAATTGAAGCTTTTTAAGACTACTGGACATTAATTAGTAAGCTTTCCTATATGTATAACTCATTGGCTAGTTCAGAGACATTCAATGTCACCATTAATGCAAGTAAAGAGAGCCATTGTGAGAAAGTTATTGCATATATAAAAACAACAAATTTTGAAGACAAAAGTGTGGTTGAATTGGATTAAGAAAAGATTGATCAAAGCTAGTAAATATTTCTTTTTGAAATATTCTCATTCTCTGTGCTACAACTAAGTTTGTATTTATTTTTCTAGTGAGAGAAGCTTATATTATTGCTTATCTACTCTTGTGAGAGTTTTAAAAACTTTTCTTAACTGAAACAAATTGTGGGTTACTCTTCACCCGATTGAAAAAAAGATTATATTTGGGTTTCACTTCATCCGTTGTAAAAAAAAGTTGTACTTGAGGTTGCCCTTCACCAGTTCAAAGAAGGAGTTGTAATTGGGTTTCTCTTGACCCATAAAACAAAGATTTAGTGATCCTCGATGTGAGTGGATTCAAACCGAGAAGAGTGGATGTAAACGTGTAGTTGAACCACTATAAAAATCTTGTCTTGTGCATTGATTTTTTGTGTGTTTAGTCTTCATTTGCTTCACAACACAACCATCTCTAATTTTCGTTTTAAAAAAGTTTTAAATCTCCAATTCACCTCCCTCTTAGAATTTGCCAACGGGACTTCAATTGGTATCAGAGCCAACCTCATTTCATAGATGATTAAACCTCTGTGAGGAGTAGATTTTTAATGGCATCTTCATCATCCATCCCATCACACATAGTAGAAGGTCAGTCAACAAATTAACCTCTATTTTTCAATGGAACAGATTATGTATACTAGAAGAAAAGTCTGTAAATCTTTTTTAGCACCTTAGATTTTGACATTCTTAATATTATAGAGGATGGCTATACATTTCTCATGACTCTAGATGAAGTCACTAGGGAAAGAAAGATGAAACCGAAATTTGAGTGGACTCTAGAAGAGAAAACTCAATTCTAGTTGAATGGAAAAGCCATGAATATATTGTATTGTACATTAGATAGGTCGGAATACAATTGGGTGTCTGGCTGTGACACAGCCAAAGCCATATGAGACATGCTTGAGGTTATCCATGAGGGAACCAGTAGAGTTAGGGACTCTAAAATAAGCATGTTGATTCATGATTATGAACTTTTTAGGATGAAATCTCATGAGTCCATCAAGAATATGTTCACACATTTCACTAACATCACTAATAGTTTGAAAGCACTTGGTAGGTCTTACTCCAATATGTACATTGTCAACAAGATCTTAAGGAGTCTACCAAAGACATGGAAAGCTAAGGTCATTGCCATTTGAGAAGCCCATGACCTCAGCAAACTTCCCCTTGAAGAACTACTAGGTTCCTTGATGACATACGAGATGGAAGCAAGTAGCATCGAGTAAGATGATAAAAAAACTGGAAAGAAGAATATTGCTCTCAAAAGCACAAAAGAGGAAGAGAAAGAAGACAACATAGAAAACTCGTCAAAAGAGGATGAATTTCTGCTAATGGCTAGGAGAATGAAGAAAATATTCGGTAAAGACAAAGGCAGAAAAAAGAACTGGAGAAGAAAAGAATTCCACAGAGGGGAGAAACGAAAAAAATTCAATAAGGACAAAGAGAAAGAGAAAGAAAAAGAGAGAGAGATAATATGCTATGAATGCAAGAAACTGAGACACACACGATCGGAATGTCCTTCAAGAAAGAACAAGAAGGATTAGAAAAAGAAGAAGGCTATAAAAGTGACGTGGGATGACTCATCAGAAGGAGATAGCTAATCAGTATCAGATGTTGAGTGTGCCAACCTTTGTCCATGGCCAAAAAGGATGATGAGGTACTTTCTAGATCCTCATCTAATTATTATGATACATGTTCTGATAGTGAAAATGAGCTTATGCATGATGAGTTGATGGATTTGTATGATGAACTAAAATATGATTTTAAAAAACTTTGTGTTAGTTATAAGGAGAACAAGAAAAAATATTCTGACTTTGCAAAAGAAATTGAGAAAAGTTACATGTAAATGTGAAATAGAGATAAATACGAAAAAGGCTAATAATATAGAATTGAGTAATGAGATAACTAAGCTAAAAAGAATTTTAGCTAAGTTCACTTTAGGAAGAGATGTATTAGACAAACTGTTGGACAGTCAAAGAATGGTATTTGATCGGGCTGGAATTGGTTATAGACCAAATACAAAGTTGAAATCATATTCAAAATATTTTGTCAAAGCATCTAATCAAATGAGGTCTCATCATACATGTCATTATTGTGATCGTATAGGATACCACATCAACAAATGCTTTATTAGTAACAAAACCTACAGAGTTCCAAAACTAATTTAGGTTTCCAAAGGTTTCAAAGTTGGTGTTGATGTTCCTAAATCTAGGACTAACTTTTATGGACCCAAAGTTAAATGGGTACCAAAATAAATGAACATGTGCTATGCAGGGGAAAAATACTTCAAGAAAAGTCAAGTGGTTCTTTGACAGTGGGTGCTCAAGGCACATGACTGGAAACAAAGATCTTTTCATACATCTCTCGAAGAAGAATGGAAAAGATGTGATTTTCGATGATAGTAGTAGAGGCAAAGTTATCGGCATTAGCACCACTGAGGTAAACAATGTTAAGATTTCAGATGTCTTGCTGGTTGTTGGTTTGAAATATAATCTGTTAAGTATCTCTCAACTTTGTGATGTTGGTTATAATGCCATATTCCTTAAAGATGCATGTGATATTTTTGATGACAATAAAAACAAAATTTTGCATGCTTCTAGGACAGGAGATGTGTACATTATCAATTTGGATAAAATTGAATATAAATCTTTTGTATGCTTATAAGTGATGAATGATGATTCTTGGTTGTGGCATAGACGGTTAGGTCATCGTAGTATGGATCTTATTAGAAAATTATCTAAGCATGACATGCTAGAATACCTTCTTAGCCTCAAGTTTGCCAAGGATAAGACATGTAGACCATGTTAAAAAGGCAAACAAGTGAGAAGTTATTTTAAACCCAAGAATGTTATTTCCACTTCTAAGCCCCTTGAACTCATTCATATGGATGTTTTTAATCCAAGTATAGTTGCATCTCTTGGTGAGAAGTACTATACATATATCATTGTAGATGATTTTTCTAGGTTCTCATGGGTATTCTTTTTGGAAAACAAGAGTGATACATTTGATACATTCAAAAAATTTTCCAAGAGAATTCAAAACGAACTTGGTTACCATTTAATGAAGATTAGGAGTGACCAAGGTGATGAGTTTGTTAATCATGAGTTTGAGGCTTTTTGTGATGAATTTGGGATAAATCATAATTTTTCTGTACTTAGAACACCACAGCAAAATGGGGTAACTGAGAGAAAAAATAGGACTTTGCAACAAATGGATAGAACTATAATCAATGAGTATGAGTTAGCTCAATATTTTTGGACTGAGGCAATCAACACAACTTGTCACATTTTCAATAGAGTATTGATTAGGAAATTCCTAGGTAAAACACCTTATGAGTTGGTGTATCAAAAGAAACCAAAAATCAAATACTTTAGAATCTTTGGATGTACATGCTATCTCTTTAACACCAAAGACAATATTGAAAAACTAGAGCCTAAGTTTGATATGGGTATTTTTCTGGGTTATTCATCCAAAAGCAAAGCATATAGAGTTTACAACATGAGAACTCAGGTTGTTGAAGAGTCTATGCATGTTACATTTGATGAACTAGAACCTGAAATGATGAGAATGCTTGCTAAAGAGAAGATTAATGAGATAAACTTGTCGAATAAGATGAAAGACTTGAGGTTGAGTGATAATCATTGTAAAGAGCATATAAAAAGTGTAGAAACTTATTCTAGGGAGCTTCCAAAGGCTTGGAAGTATGCATCTTATCATCCTAGAAAATTGATCATTGGTGATCCCTCTCAAGAAATTAGAAATAGAAGAGCATCTACAAAGCTTCTTCAAAATTTTGAGGAAATACAAAACCTTGCTTTTGTGTCTCATTTAGAGCCAATCAAAGTTGATGATGCATTAATGGATGAGGAGTGGATCATGGCAATGCAAGAGGAACTAAATCAGTTCCAAAAGAAACAAGTTTGGGACTTAGTTCCAAGACCTCATAACCATTCCATCATAAGCACCAAGTGGGTGTTTAGAAATAAGCTAGATGAACATGGAAACATTGTTAGAAATAAAGTTAGGCTTGTTGCTCAAGGTTATAGCCAAGAGAAAGGGATAGACTATTATGAGACTTATCCTCCCTTAGCTAGACTAGAAGCTATTCAAATCCTCTTATCCTTTGCTTGTTTTAAATACTTCAAACTTTTTCAAATGGATGTGAAAAGTGCCTTTTTAAATGATGTTTTAAATGAAGAAGTTTATGTTGAATAATCTCCCTAGTTTGAAAGCCAAAAATTTTCAAATCATGTTTATAAATTGACTAAAGCTTTCCATAGTTTGAAACAAGCTCCTAGAGTTTGGCATGAGAGACTTAGTAAGTTTTTATTAGAAAATGATTTTGATAGGGGGAGTATCGACAAAACTCTTTTCATTAAAACAAAATATCATGACATACTCATTATGCAAGTGTATATTAATGATATTATTTTTGGAAGCACAAATGATTTGTTATGTGAAGATTTTTCAAATTTAATGAGAAATGAGTTTGAAATGAGTATGATGAGAGAACTTAATTTCTTTTTGGGTTTACAAATCAAACAAGCTTTAGAAGGTATTTATATCTCCCAATCTAAATATGTAAAAGATTTGTTGAGAAAATTCGAACTTTTAGATGGAAAACACGTGGACACACCATCCACCTCTTTGGATAAAGATGAGCAGGGCAAGGGTGTAGATCCTAAGCTTTATAGGGCTATGATAGGTTCTTTGCTATATCTCATTGCATCTAGACTTGACATCTTGTTTAGTGTGTGTGTTTGTGCTCGCTTTCAATCTAACCCCAAAGAGTTTCATTTAAGTATTGTGAAATATATTTTTCGATATCTTAGAGGCACACCTAACTTGAGATTGTTTTATCCTAAAGATGGTTTATTTAATCCGAAAAGATATTCGAATACGGACTTTAGTGGTTGTAAGATTGATAGAAGAAGCACAAGTGGTGCATGTCATTTCTTAGAAAATGCATTAGTTACATGGGTGAGTAAAAACCAAAATTCAGTTGCTTTATCTACCACCGAGGCCGAGTACATATCCATGAGTAGTTGTTATGCAAAACTCTTGTGGATTAAACATCAATTATTGGATTTTGGCATTCATGTAGATAGGATTCCAATCATGTGTGACAACACTAGTGCTATTAACTTGACCAAAAATCCTGTGCATCACTCCCGTACCAAGCATATTAAGATAAGACATCATTTTATTAGAGATCACATACAAAAGAATGATATTTGTATTGAATATATGAATACCGAGAATCAACTAGCAGATATTTTTATAAAAAACTTGGATAAAACTCAATTCTGCTATTTGAGAAATAATCTTGGTATGATGAGTATTGATTGAGCATGTTTTGATTTGCTTTATGATTTTTGTTGAGTTTCAACTTGATATATTTTATGGTATACATGTTGTTCAGTATGAATGTTTGAAAGTATTCGAATGTGTTTGGTCAAAATTATTCTTCGTATCGAAATCTTTAGTCTTTGTTTCGATATGTTCTCTTTTATTTTGAAATGTGCTTGATGAATTCTCTTAAATGTATCGACACGTTTGAGCTTCTCTCAAACGTGCTCATTAACTTTCCTTCAACCTATCGATACCCCTTCCCGAGTATCAACACGTTTTCTTTATCATATTGACACATTTAAGAGGTGCTAGATCAAATGCCTAACGTATCGATACCTTTCTAAAAGGTATCAACACCTTTGTGATGGATTTATTGAGATTTACAACTCAACGTATCGACACGTTTTAGGGTTTCTTAAAACCTATCGATACCTTTGTGATGAACTTGAGGCAGAAACATCACAACGTATCGATACCTTTTAAAACGTATCGATACATTTGCACTGTTAAGGCCTAAAACTACGTCGTTTTAAGCTAGGGCTTGAATTTGAACCGCCAAAACCCCCTTTGTCTTCCTTGTCTCTTCATTTTCAAAATTGTAACTATTTTTTTCTCTCTAAAAAATCTCTAAAATCATCACTTTTGGTACTCAAACTTCTCTCTCAAATCTCTATAATCTATCACTTTCTCACTCTCTCTCTATAATGCCTCCATGTATGAAAGTTCCTTCATCTTCTAACCGAAAGAAACACAAAGCTTAAGAATCCTCGACGGCTGTCATTCCTGAAGAATCGAATCCATGAAGATTCACTTCCAGCGAACAACAAGAATGATTCTTCACCCATTTTGCTACCAGAATCGTGACTCCAGGACGTGTAATTGATTTCGAACTCTTGAACAAAATACGATTTTCTTATATACATCAAATCACATATTTTGATTGGTTTTCGTTCTTGAGTATTATGAGAGAGTTTTACTTGGAGTTAGTACATTTATTATATTCAAATTTGGATATTAGAGATCTAAAAACTGGTAAAAACATGGTTACAAAATTTCGGACATGGGTTAAATGTGTAGGATTTGTGGTGGATAAGGACTTTTTGATGGAACGGTTTTGATTAGTGCCAGGGGGAGAACACTACATTCCATCTGCGTTCAACCCTCTAGAAGCTTGTAGGATTATATTTAAAAATCCAGATTTACAAGCTGTCGAGAATAAACCATCCAAACTATATTTGAACAAACGGATTTTACACCTCATTATGGCTCATAATTTGAATGTTCGTTCGGGTAAGTTTACGGAGATGTCTGTTAAGGATATATGGTAGATGGAGAGGATTATGAACCACCAGAGACTGAACCTCACATATTGGATGATCACTAATATAGTTCAGGGTACCTCGCAAAAATATAACTTGCACTATAGGTTTTCGATCTCGGAGTTGATTCAGAAGGTACTTCGGATGTCTTGGTTGGGGCCGATAGTAAGAAGCCTCCACCTTCTAGCATGCTTAGCGAGATCACTCTTTGAAAGATGGGCTACGAGCAGCAGGCTCCAAGTGTGTGGTTTTCGAAGTAGGCTGGTGGTTCCCCTATACAAGTAGGCGATGTTAGTACAGAGGGTGATCAGGGTGATATCCCCTTAGGTTCTGGCATGGAGCAATAGCAGCCAAAGCAACAGCTGGAGCAGTAGCAGCAGGAGGAGCCTCCACCTCCTGTATCTCCTCCAGCACAGCAACCCCAAGCTACACCTATTCCTACATCTTCTTAAGCAAGTCCCTCTACCTCAGTGCCTCTAGCCCTTCTAGCAACCACCTTAGAATATAAAATTGATCAACTCATCGAATTTTACTACTCTAGAGTCGATCATTATGATGGCTATGGAGAAGCTTGACACACGCATGAACGAGGCATTTTAGGTCATGCACACGATGGGGAAGATGATTGAGAAGGTAAAGAATGAGATATTTATTTATGATATTTTGAAGTCAGAAAAGTTAGAGGAAGTTGAGGAGTGATTGGTTGGTGAGATTGCTCAGCTATAATATTCTGTTGCGATAGTTCCAGGATTTTGCTATAGCTATTGTCCTCCATCTGCAGGTTGTCAGCTGCCTCCTCACATGCATTTTAGACCATTTTATCCTGTGGCACCTCCTACTTGTCCTACGTCTTCAGCATCTCATCGTCCTTCTATGGATCTAGGTCCTTATTTCGAGATCGACTTAGCATCTAGACCTACTAATGTTGATTCTGACTAGTATATTTTTTTATTTTGTGTTCGTATTATCTTTAGTACATTTCTATTATGTTTTTATGATATTTTTGATGATATTGGTTTATGGATGATATTTCTTGGATGATATATTTGTTTTGGTGGCTATTTGCTTGTTTGATTTCGAATGCTTACGTAGTTATCTTTATTTTTATATACAAGCTACTTGTCTCTTATTTCCTACTCGTATCAATTATGCATATAAAAGAGAAACTAACATTATTACCCTTCTTTGCTTGATTGACAAAAAGGGGGAGAAAGCATATATGTATATATTTTTTGCCATCATAAAAAAAGGCAGAGATTGATGACTCCAAGATATTTTTGATGATTATATTATGAGCTAAATAAATTAAGTTATGAGAGTCTTATAATGAAATTGATAACATATTGTTTCTTGATTAATTCTTGGTTTTTGATGATACCAAAATTTAATAACAAGTGAAAACAATACATACATGTGATTATCTTAATTTTATATGGACATATATGTGTTGATTTTTAATTATATATGGACAAATATATTTCACTTGGTCTTCGGAAAGACTTGTACGTCTTTGTAGGTGAGAAAAAAAAGTTGAAGTGTCAAGAAAGCTCACTAAGGCTCAAACGTATCGATACGTTGCTTAAACGTATCGACACGTTTAAGCTACAGTATAAAATCATAGCTCGAGTTCTAGAACCCTGCTTCAAATATATCGATACCTTCCATCAACCAGCAAATGTATCAGAACCCCAACGAAACGTATCAATACCCTGAAGACGTAGATGTGGTCGCTCACGTGGAAATGTATCAAAACCCTAAAAAGTTCCCTAAACGTATCGATGCCCTTGGATGGGTCTTCAAACGTATCGATACCCTGAGGCTTAGATCAAGCACCCTTATAACGAACTTCATCTCTTTTACGTCAAATCGTTTCGATACGTTGGATAATATGTCGGTACCTTCAGGCTTAGAAACTCAAACGTATCGATACCCTAAGACACATATCAATACCCTTACAAAAATCAAGTCTGTAACGGCTAGTTCAAAGACATTCAGTGCCGCCATTAATTTAAGAAAAGAGAGCCGTTGGGGAGAAATTTTTGCAGATATATAAACAACAAGTTTTGAAGACAAAACGTTGTTGATGTGCATTAATGATCTCAATTAGATTTTGTACCCAAGTATAGGTAGTCTTATTATAGTATAGTTCGATAAGTCCAAGTGTCGTATCCACAGGGAGTGTTTTTTCCAAGAGTCCAATTGGTTATGTTCAAGCCAATGTCCAATAGAAGAAGTCCAATAGCAAAAGAAGAACAAGTGTTGAATTGATTTTAAACAAAGAAATTACCAAATAGAAATTAAATATAAATTAAAACACTAAGGCTTTGAAAATTGATATTT